>JZKD02S1674162.1:173121-210849 GCA_000966675.3 Picea glauca
ACATCCAACCCTTCAAGGATGAGGTATTATGTGATGTTTCCCCACTGGATGTCTGTGATGTTCTCTTGGGTCAGCCATATATGTGGAAACGCCATGCTATCTATGAGTCTCGACCTCGTAGTGTCATTATTACTCTGGGGGGTCATCTCTACAGGATAACAGAGGTAGTTCCAACTACTGCTCCACCTAAACAATGCCGCAAGGTAATATCTCATACTAAAAAATTCATCTTCTCCACAATCTGTTCAAAAGGGGAACAAAAGGACACTGCAACCACCACAGCTTCGGCCCAAGCACCTTCTATCCAATAGAAGAAGGTCGGTAAGGTTGTAACAAAGCACAAAGATTCCTTCTACACAGAGTCATCTCATGTAGCTAGACTGGTTAAAAAGGTCCAACCCTTCCAGCCACAGGTTCGTGATGACCTTCAACAAACCAAGCAGCGCGATGTCTCCAACAAGACAAACAGCTCACCAAGATGCAGATTCAACAAACACTTTTCCTTCTCCCCCAGGAACTCAACGCAATGGAGACCATTGCTTCCTAAGGAGGGAGGATTGATCCAGGTGGATATTGGTGGCCACCCACCTTTTCCAACTGTCTCAAAACAGTTTTCTGGCCATTTTGGCAATTTACTATTTTTAGCAGGTTTTAACTTCCAGGGCCATTTTGAGGGCCCGAATGAAGGTTTTTCGAGATCGAGGTTCTCAATGATATTTGAAGGAATGATTGAGCCCCCAAAATGAATCTCCTCGACAATACCTTTCCAACGAGCTATCACACACCTAAAACAGAGATCGTATGCAAAACTTACGACCCCAGGAAATTGATGTACTCACTTACCCAAACGGGGCCCACATGACTTTTGGCGTTTCATCTCCTAGGGTTAGGTTTTTGGATGTCTAAGACTTTTGAAATTCCCGTTTATTGTAAAAGGGCCTTCAGAGCCTCATTGTAACCATCTTCTTGCGAATGCGAGTAGTCGTCACATCCCTTCTCAGAGATAAGATGCCACCATTCTAGCGAGTCTTTCACACTGTATTTTTACAGTCTCTGTACATTTCTTTCGTTAATAGAAATCATGTATTACTGTGTCTCTGTGTTTATGGTTGCATCTCTGTTATATTTCTGTTATATTACTGGATATACGCGATATCTCTGTGCATTTCTTTATTATATCTCCGCTCTCATTTCATGCCGAAAATAATCCGGATCACAGAGGCAACAAAGGATCTGAATTTCAGAAAGGTAAAATCCCTATATTTCATAAGGTGTATGCAAGATGTAGTATAGACATGCCAAAAACATACACAATATGAAATATAGACAGGTCACGTACATACGTGAGCTGAATCATAGACAGAGCGTGTACCTGGTATTTTTTTTCGTACAGGATGAGTACAGGTATAGGTTGATCACATGCTATTGGTATAGGTTGGTTACATGTTGTTGGCACATATTGGTACATGTTGCTTACAGGTTGTTGGCACATATTGGTACATGTTGCTTACAGGTTGTTGGCACATATTGGTACAGGCTCACTGTGGTATATATCACAATGAGAGTGTGGCAGTGGTTTCATCATCTATTTGGCATTTAATTTCAGGGCGGCGGGACGAGGCAAGGATAGGTGGTTGTAGCCACCTTCAGGTTGTAGTTGGAAAACAAAGAGGGTTGTAGGCTCCTTCTGGTTTGAGCCAGAGAATTGGGGAGTTGGAGCTTCCCTTAAGTTGTAGCCTAAAAATACAGGGGGTTACATATTTATTCCAGTTGTAGCTAGAAAACAAGGAAGTTGGTGCTTCCAATGAATATAATTATTAAAGACATATAATAAAAATCATTCCCCAGTTTTCTCTCGCATTGGGTTTCCACATAAAAATATCGGTGTACAGTGTATGTGTGTGATTTCTCATTGCTCATGATTTATTTATTTTTCACTTGTTGAATGATATTGGTAAATTTATCATAAATTTAAACAACACTTGTCTACTGTGGTTAAAAAGGATGAAAAATATCTATTATTGATTCACCCCCCTTCTCAGTAATCCAACATTTTATGAATGAACATGATAAGATATTGGTCAACAAGGTGAATCCCCCATGCGGAACATCCTTATCTAGCAGAGAATATTATCATATAAGGGAGAATATCTTAGACCATGGGTGCCCTCAACATAGACAAATGAAATTAGAAAAAAAAATACTAAGTGGGTGTGATATATCTCCAACAATTATGCCATGTTGAAAAGTTAAATTAAGTTGTGCCCATTTGGAAAGTTGTACATAGTTTGAATTGAATTAGTTTTAGTGAACCTTTATTTCTATCGAGATGGAGAGGTCTATCTAACTGAGAATTCCCTTTTCACAAATTTAATAAATATGGAGATATTTTAGATGTCGTATAGAGGTAATCATTAAAATAGAAATTTAAGCATACTTGACATTATAGTCAATAATATTTTTCAAGAATATTGCTTTAGGCTCTTCATTATCATTGGTAAATATCATTTGAGTAGATGTAGACACTATGCAATATTTTCATTTCACTTCCTTGCATTTTTTTTTTTTTAAATTGAAATAGTTCACATATGAATTGGTTCTTAGAGTATTCAATGGTTTCAAAATTCTCCGAGTTTTTAAAAAATGAGGGACAACATGGTTAGTAGTAAAGAAAAGGTATCTAGAGTATACATTTGTACTCACATGTCTTCGTGAAGTAGAAACAATAAAATATTTTGAGTGTAGTCTTTGTGAGAAGCTTCTCTATTATGTTGTCCATCTCTATAACCAACCTTCATTTAGTGGTGATCTATTTTACTACTAACCAATGATTGAAATTTTGAAAACATAGTTCTAGTTCAATGAATCTAGCAAGACATATGACTCTATCAAGATATATGCTTCCATTATGTTTATGTGAAGGAGGATGTATTAATATGAAGATGGGTTTCTTCATATTTCAACCAAATGGTGCTTTATATTATTAATCCAAACAAAGAGACAACCTTGATTTGGAAGACGAAGCAAGATTTCATGGATAATGAGTCACTCGATAAACATGCTACTATCAATTTTACTAAAATGTGATGGGTTGAATGCATTATGGGAGACATAATGAACTTTCTCATCCTATCAAAAAGTTATGACACATTCCATTTCTTCCTCATTGATATAAATGAAAGCTTACGCAAACCCAATGCTTCCAATATCTTGGCCCAGGCTAAACCTAATGCTTCCACTCTCTTATCCCAAACTCAATCAAGACATTCGAGAAAAGGAACAAAGGGATGAGTTTCAAACACATTTACATACAATATTCTAATGAATGGACTTTGAAAGGATGGACAATTCAATCGAATATTATCTCTAACTCGATCATAAATTGTTTCCATCACAACTTGCACCGAATTCTTGATACCAATCAACTCGCAACAAATATGAAAGCATACATTCCACACTTTATTCCTTTCCATAAAATTGATTTCATTTTAGGTTATTCCAACATCAATGTATCTATTTTTCTATCTTCTGCTCATTCAACAGGAAATCACATCGATCACAAGACAAACGAATAGAGATTAAGTATTCAATGAATTGATATTTCAGATCTAAGAGAATTCACTATCGAATAATTTTAGGGATTCCTGCATGGGCATGACAATGTCTAATGAGGAGTTGGGGTGGATGTAGTATATCATTGAATTCCATATATTTACTTCTCTATGAGTAAATTTACACAAAACAATTCCTTATGATTCGTTGGCTTTACATTTTACTCCATGAATTCGTGTTTTCTTAAACCATTTCTAGTGATTGTCATAGCGTGAATATCAAAATGTCAATGGAGAATAATCATTCTTTATGCAAATATCAACTCACTATGAAAATGAAAATCAAGGATTCTATGAGTTGAATTTGTGATTTACATTTGAAAATGAGAGAAAAAAATAAAAATTAATTAAATACGAAGAAACCTAAAAATATTTTAGTTGAGAAAAAATTGGAAGTATCTGTTGAAGTACATATCTTATACCTTCAAAATGCCGCAAAATTTGGTGGTACAAAGCTTCAAAGCACTGTCCTAGAATTTTTACAAGCAAGAATAATGTGGTAAATATTGTGGAGAACTTACTTTGTTATTTGAGAGGAGAAAACACAACATCTTGATATATAAATATAAGCATCGATCATAGATCATAGCACCTATGCTTGCAAACAATTCCTTGTTTGAATTCCATGTCCTATGGCCTATTGATCTCATAACCCCTATAATTCACTTCAACATTTCCTTTCCCTTATAATTGAAGCTCGTTGAAAAATTATGCTAGTATATTCATAAATTCAATCAAAATATAGAATGTTTTAGAAGTACTAAAGTTTACAAATATGTAAGAAACGCACACATATATTCATTCATAATTGAGATAAATTCCTAACAAATTCATATCAATAAAATATTTATTTGATTTTCATTAATAATTAATATAAAGTTTACTACTTAGATTTGATCCTCAACCCTAGTGGAGATTAGATTTAAGTCTCTAGTAAGATGGATTTAATTTTCATTACATGTTTACAACTAGCGTGGGTTAATTCTTAATTTATGTGTACAATTATCTTAATTTAATATATTAGGTAAATTAATTCCTTATTTTAAATTATAAAATATTATTAAATAAATAATTAAAGTTAAACCTTCTTATATTAGGTAAATTAGTTCCTTATTTTAAATTATAAAAAATATTAAATAAATAGGTAAAATTAAACCTTGATTAATTTAAATACATGTATTTTTTTTAAAAGAAATGGTTATAACTTTATTATAAAGATGGCTACAATAGAGTTGAATAAGCAAAATATTACATAAATTACAAAGATAAAAATAACTTTTTCAAATGAGGAGAGAAGTCCATTTTATGTCGTTTTAATAAAAATAAAAATTTGACAAAAATGATGACCTTTTTTTAGATATATATTCGAACAAAAGAGTTTAAATTAAAAACAACTTTGCTTATCATTGAACCTATTCTTTATTGAGCTTGAGTATGGTATCCACTTCTTGTTGGTACTCGGTCTTGACACTCTGAATTTGCTGAGGTTGGAAATCCTGATTAACTTCTTGCAAGGCTTGGGAGACCTTGGAGGAAGCTAGGATTTGATGAACTGTAGATTGATGGAGCAGAGCTTGCTTCAATTCTCTATTTCTTTGGCAGTTTGATCAAATTTGGAGGGCTTGTCTGTTCAACTCCTTCAAGATTATATCCATTTCCTGGTCCCGCTTCTTCTCATGTCCCTGAATTTTCTGTGCCAGTTGGGCACTTGCTTCTCTCTAAGATGCCAATTCATGACATTGAGCCCTAAAATTGTCCTTTAATTTTTCCATTTCATAGGAAGAGAAATGGCAAGGGAGCTTCCTACGCCTCCACATAATTCACATAGTTCTGAGACAAACAAAATGTCCTTTGTTGCAAATGATAGGGAAGATAGGAGATAAATTCGATAGGTGACGAAGGAGGCTCCAAATAAGAGATGGAAGATGGAGGCATAATGGTCCTATTCCCTTGTCATACGCCCATAAGTAGATCGTCAAGTGTGGATCCATGTGGTGTTGCATAGGCAAGTTGGTTCACAAGTATAAAATGGATGGCAGAGTGAATGAAAAGGAATATACCCCATATACAGGCGAGGGTGTTACCATGATCCTTTTAACAATTAACTCTAGTGACATGATAAACATGATCCAAATGAAGGTTTTTACACATCGAGAGTGGTAGATGAAGGATAGGTGTACAAGTGATGATAGATGCATGTAGATCATTAATTGAAGGGTCATGTCGACCAATCTTTTAAATGTAGTCTGTATTTTCCTAAGGGTAATTTTTATAGGATGGAACTCAATTTTTCTTTAGTTGTCGTTGCTCTAAATTCTTTGTTGCCTTGGTGAGAGAGCCCGCTCTATTGTTTTGATGCCAAAGAATGTGTAAATACTCAACCTCATGCAATTCCCTCTCTTCATTTGCACTCTGCTGATAAATTCTTTGCAAGCAAATGTGTTTACAATTACTTAATTTTTGCAATCCATTCATGACCAACTTAGAATCACCTATTACGATAATGTCCTTAGTTGGATTTGCTCTTACAAGTTTTAGTCCCATAAAGAAGGTCAGTTTGATTGTTGGAAGAGTGCCCTAACTGCAAGTATAGGTTATATTATCTTTTCCATCGAAATCATATATACCCAATACCTTCCATCCTTATTAACTTAAATACATATTAATAAATTAATTTCATTTCAAATAATAAAATATCATAAAACAATGAATAAAATTCATAAAATAATTTTTTTAACTAAATAAATATTTGTTTTTAAATTAATTTATTTTAAAATAGTAAAATCTTATTAAAACAATAATAAAAATTGGGGAATTTTTTTTTTTTTTAAACTTTGAAAAAAACATATTTGACTCGTATCTTTGAAAAGGTTATGCTTTACGCTTGCCATACTTATCCCTTTAAAGTTCCCATAAAAAAATTTGTAAAATAAATTTGAACATCAAAGCTTGTTATTGAAAACATGTCAATTTAATGTTTCATACTTATCCCTTTAAAGTTTCGATAAAAAAAATTGTAAAATAAATTTGAACATCAAGGCTTGTCGTTGAAAACATATTTCATGTGTTTAGTCATAGAGTTTATCAGTTTAATGTTTCAATGCTTTAAGGAGAGTTATGGGCGACAAATATATTGATGGCTATTTTTATTAAGGACATTAAAATGGTAGATGTGTAGAGTTTGATTTAGAATAATTTGTTAGTTATTAGTTTCTGTCAAGGTGTAGAGGGATTATAGCAATCGATAATTGTTGACTTCATATTAATATGTCCTTTGATTATAAATTTTTGCATCATTTTTATTGTTCGAACTATAGAATTAAATACATTATTTTTTATATTATAAAAAAGCACCTTATATGTCATCATCTTATTCAAGAATAGATTCGAAGTCTTATTTCTAATTTTGCTATTCCCAATGCGCTTTAATTCATGAAGATCTTGTATTAACATGCATATATTTTCTTATGCATTGCTCGAAGGTGGATTAATGCTAGCATTAGTTTAAATGTTTGTCTTAGCATTTTTTGCTAGCTAAATTTATCCTAAGTTTCATTAATTATAAAAATTATTATGTTTGTTGTTGCGATGTCCACCAACTATAATTGCACTATCCAGTTGTAGTTTGGATGTAGGATCCCTTGGCATGCACTATGGTTGCTCCATCCAACTGCAATTTACATGCATGTTCAATCGAGCTATTAAAGAAAAAGAAAAAACAAAGAAATGGAAACATGTTCTTTGCAACTAGAAGCCTTTTCCGCATCCCCTTCGACATTAGTTTTCCACATCCCCCTGCAACTCCAATACAAAACCTCTTTTGCATCCCCTTCAAAATTAGTTTTCCGCATCCCCCTGCAAGTCCAATACAAAATCTTCTAGGATTGAATTCGTTCACATCATCTCCCCATAACGTTTTATCATGGTGAATGGCTAATATTCAGTAGCTCCATGCCTCGTGGAAGATGAAAACTCCTAAGATTGACCTCGTTCTTTGTCCGTCTGACGAGAGCTACTAAAGGTGGATACAGTCTCAAAGACTCTTTAACAATCATGTCCACCTGCAAGAAAACACGAAAATCACATCAATACATTAATCCTTCATCATAGACCCAATTAGGAAATAAACTTTTTGATCTTACGATTCTGAGTTTGTTCAAAGTACTCAAAGTATTTTTGTCTAGATCATTGTTCCCACAAACATCTAGAATTTGCTTCCGAGCCATTATCTACTAGTCTTGATGGATGGATAGAAAAATTATTGTCCATGTTAACATATTTGAAATGATCTGCTTTCGTGCAAAGAAGAAAGTCTTGCATTCCTCTATGATATCTCCAATTCTAATAGCACAATCACTAGTGTTAGCATGGTCTCCTACATTAGTGTTTGCTTTGACATCTATCATAATCCCTAGCAAATTAGTTGAAACAACTCTTAACGATTGTATCCTTTTCTCGTCTCTCGATTAGCTTTATTAGTGACGATCTAATTTCTTTGGCCTGTTTCCATTGATGCAGGTTTTGTTTCATAGGCAAAAACTTGAATCATAATTTGGTACCTTCTCTTCATGGTTAGACAACCCTTCAATTAACTATATATATGGCTTGCTTCTATTGCACCAAAATGGAAAGAACCACATTATTGACCTAAACATTGGCTTGGAATTTCTGAGAGAAAAATGTCTAGAAATAATTCAATCATACACGAATGGAAATGTGTTTATGCGAGTGTGTATTGCAATATAACAGGAGTGGCGAATGATTTGAGAATGATAAATACCACAAAAGGCAATATTTTTGATATGAATATTGAATATTAAAAATTAAAGATCAACGAAGGAATATCTGACCTCGAAAAACACGCAACAAAAAAATTTCGTAAAGCTTCTGCAACAAAGATGAATTGTTCAGACTACATATGAAATATGCTTTTTCCTTCCCCGTAGTTGGTGCCAAAAGTTTCTCGTGCAATGATATCTGCACTAAGAGTCTCAAATTCTTCACAAATTTTAATCTCATTCACGCCTGCTTCAGTTGAAATTTTCCATTTGTTTAGCATATTCATGGCGCTCCCAGCAATGACAGGAATCAATGCCTGTTATGCACACATATACTATATGAAACATGCAGGATTATATTCATTCTCAAAGTTTAAGTAAAATTGGATAGCTTCAGATCATATTTAAGAAAAACTCATTTGAATATATGACGCAATAAGAATTCCGCGACCACACCCCGTCTCACTCTCCTGCTCATAGGATCGTTCAGAATCCCACTGTTGAGCTGAAGCGACTCCTTAGATTCTCTGCTGGAATCCTCTGCTACAAACCCAATCCACAGGTCCTTCTCTAACCGCATGGCTTTATGCACTTAACCGTGGTTTCTTCCCCTGATCTTAATTTCAGGTCATCGGGGTTTCACAATCCCCGTGCTCGAAAGTTCCTGCTCTCCCAAATCTCCGATCGTCAATGAGCTCTTTTCATGCGCTAGCCCTCCTGAGCTTAGCTCCTACCATAAGACCACTGCTTCCGTGACTGTGGCCTTACCTCCCCGTCGATATTTTGAGCTTCAAAAACATGATGTGTTCTTTGTGTGCTAGGCCTCCTGGCTAGACCCTAGTCCTCGTGACCGCTACCATATGACCTCAGTCAACCTCCCGTCGGAGTTTCGGTGTTTCCAATTTCAAGGTGCGCATGTCCACGGGACTCGCGATATGTTGATCCCTGATGTGCCCCTTTTTTGAGCTTTAGCGCCTTCCGGCTATGCAATGGTCCATGTGACTGCTCCCGTGACTCCAACCTTATCCCATCAGGGCTACGAGGTTCGCGGTTTCGAAAGACAAATTTTCCACGTCTATGGACACCCTGATATGTCAATCCCCGACTACCTCCGGATTCCTAACACGTGTCCCACCAATGAATGGCTAGGATCCCTCCGGTGTTTTGAGACTCTAAAGGTCACGGATATCCTGACCTCTGAATCCCCGACTCTCCGTCGTATTGACAGCCGACCTCCACTATGGCTCTGTCCTCCTTTGTTGTTGTGCTGACAGCTGGCCCCCACTGATCGGGGTTTCGTGGATCGCAATTTCAAAGTGCACAATTCAATTGTCACTGGGATCCCCGATATCCCGATGAACTCCAAACGCCGATGGATGACTTCCCTGTCAACCCTTTCTCGATAGCGTTGATCTCCTCCATGCATCCCTTCTCTGATGGACGGTCCTGATTTACTCTCGAGGTTTCGAGACTTTCGAAGTCCCGTTTTCTTTAACCCTGGGAACTTCGATTTTCTGATTTACCAATGAAGCCTCCCTATCGAGCTTTCTCTGGTGGTGCTAGATGATTGCCACGCGTCCTCCTTCAAATGGATGGTCCCAATTATGTCAGGATTTCGAGACTATTGATGTCCCGATTCCCTTGTCCTCAGGAATTCCGATTTCCCGATGACTGCTATGCCAACTCGCTCAAGATCTCCGACACCTGTCCCTCCTGAACGGATGGCTCCGATTATACTAGTGTTTTTTCTCCTGGTATTTCCCCGATCTCGTGTCCACGGGAATGCTGATTTCCCGATGCGCCAAACGTCGATGGCACTTGGTCTCTGCCATGTGTCCTCTACCAACGGACGGTCTAGATCCTCATCTGGATTTCACAACTTGCGAAGTCTCAATTCTCCTGCCCTCGAGAATCCCGATTTCCCAATGGCTAAACCTCATGCAACTTCCACAAATTCGACAGCTGACGGGATTTCTGCTCCAGATCTGACGGCTCAGATCAACTCTCCTGGTGCGCTCCTCCTCCAGAGGCTAAACTCCGCGCAATTCCTCCCGATACAACGACTGACGAGATTTCCACTTCAGATTTGACGGTTCATATCTGTTCTCTTTCCCTGCGCTCCTTCCAGGCTAAACTGTGCGCAACTCCTCCCGATCCAACGGCTTACGGGATTTCTATATGAGATCCGACGGATGTCGGTCTCCTCCTTCTATGCCCTTCCTCTAGAGCTCCTCCTGGACGTGAATTCCTCAATGGTTCAGATCTCTTCCTTCTCCAGCCGATCTGACGGTTGTAGCTGCTCCTCCTGAGCTCCTGCGCTTTCTTCCTGCGCTTGCTCTTCTCGAATCCTTAAAGGATTCCGACATCTGCGCTCCTGCAGAGTCTTCTCATGAACACGTTGGTGCTACCTCTTCTGAGCTTTTTCAAACACTCAGACCCCTTGGGGGATTTTGTCTTCTTTCCTCCTCTCGCAGATGGAGAATAAATTTCCTTCCTGGCCCTTTGTTTTCTCAAGCAACCTCTTGCTGAGTCTCTCTGGGTATTCAGCCACCCAGTCAAGATCCTTCAGTGGACTCTTCCTTCAAATGACAGAACTCAAGAGAGTTCTCTTCTCCTGTGCCGTCTGCACAATATCTCTATGCCCTCCTGGCAGAGTGTCTTCCTTCCACAGAACGTTCAGCAGTTCTGTTCTCCTGTGCACTTATGCACTCACTCGATGCCCACCTGGCAGAGCTCTCACAGAATCCTCAGTGATTTTGGTCTTCTATCCTCAACTCTCAGCAGAGTTCTTCCTCCAGCACCTTGTGCTTACGCTCAATGCCCACCTGATAGAGCTCTACAGAACTTACAACAAAGTTCTGTCTGCAACTATGTTTCAGCTACACATCCTGGCCTCCAAGGTATTCATCAACCTTGAGGTCTTCTTCTGCTGTAGTTGATGATTTCATCTTTTGTGCCTCAACACATCTCTGTCTAAACCCCGCAGTGTTCAGAAGTGCAACCTCTGTGCACGACTCTCAGAACCCTCAGCGTCCTGTCACACCCTCCTGGTGTGAATCCTCAAAGACCTTCAACCTTGAAATCAAAACAAACCTGCAAATGCCTAGCATACATACATTCACAGCATATTAAAGAACACTCACAGACATCCATTTAACATACAGAAATGCAGAAAAAACTGCTCTGTTATATTAACAATGGCAAATGCCTGAATTTACAATGGTGTTCCTGAGCTCTCTCTGGCTCTCCTCCTACGACCTCATCTATCTATCTCGTCTAACTCTAAAATGAGTTCTGAAAATCTCTTTTACCTGAGGGCTCTTAGTGCTTCCCTCCAGGTCTACTTACTCTAATAAATTACATTCAATGGTTGTCTAGTCCAGCATCTGGATCTAGATCTCAGCCAATCTTGGCATTAAAGCCGATCCTATCTACAACCTGCACAAAGGCACGGCTTCCATGGTTCACCAGCCTAAAACATTTAATTACATTCATTACAAATATTAAATGAGGCTACGCCTCCCTTTTAGCATTTGAATGCAGGCGCGCTGACGTGGCTGGCTGCATGGAGAGATGCTCCTACATCATACTCCTCAGCTACAAAATCATGAGCTCCTGCTCATGTGCTTCCCCTCTAAGGGGTTGGAAATCCCCTGGATCCCAAACAAGTCTTTGGAGCTTCCCATCTACTCCATCCTGCTGCTGCTGCTGCTGCTGCGTTGTTGCCGTTACTACCTCTTCTCTGCCCCACTTCTCCTCACTGGCAGTTTCTGTTGATCAAATCATCAGCTCCATGATCTCTTTGATCACGGCATCCAGCTGCTCCAGTGGCTGGTCCTGCTCATGCAGTCTCCTCAGCTGCAAAAATTTTTGGCCATAAGGCAGATCATCATGATCTCCCATGCCCCCTTCATCCATTTCCAGCTGCACCTGTTGGATGTGCACGCCCTGCACTTTTACCCTTTCTTCCAGGGCTTCAATTTGATCCCACAGTTCAGCAAAGCAAGTGTTGTCTGCTTCTTCTTCCTTTGTTTCTGCAACCTCCTCTGTGGCATTCTTTTCAGCTTCATGGCTGAAAATGCTGAGCCATTCCTCAGAATGCTCATTTTCCCCTTCATCTGCTTGGGCAGTCTCAAATGTCTGCTCCAATTTCCTTTTCACAGTCATCGTCAGCTGTGACTGTTCTTCTGTTGTTTCTTCACCTGCAACACCGATTTCTGCCCCCTCTTGGGCACATGGTAGGAATATCCCAATTCCCCCAATCATCAGAAGATCATCCTAATCCTTCACCTCTTTCAGCTGCATCTGCTGATCCAAGTTCACCTTTGAGCTCACTTGCTCTGTTAGCTCCCCTAGCTGAACCCAACTCACTTCTGAGTTTATGAGACCCACAGATAGTCTCATCTGCTCATCCCTGCCCACCTGGCAATATGGGATGTCTTCGTTGTCCTCCCGGAAGACTATGAGATCAACTGATCCCATCTTCATCAGCAACCCTTGCTGAATTGAACTCGCCTCTGAGTCCATGAGACCTTCAGATGGCCTCGAATCCTCATATCTGCCCACCTGGCAGTTTAAGATGCTTCTGCTGCCCTCCTGGCAGTCTTCAAGATCCCGCAACGATCTCCTTTCATTGCCCAGCTGACAATGTGAAATTCCCTGGCTTTCCTCATGACAGTCTGTGAGATCCTCAGTTGATCTCAACTTGTTGCCCGCCTGGCAAACTGTAATTTTCTCTTTTCCCTCCTGGCAGTCCTTGAGATCCTCAGCTGATCTCAACTCATCCTCTTCATCATCGAGACCTCTCCCAATCTCTGGCCGACAGTGAAAAATCATCTTTTCTTCTATGGCCTTGAGGTTTTCAGCATACCTCAACCATCTCTTTAACAACCTGCGTTGCCCTCTGACCATCAACTCCTTGACTGGCCATTTTGTTGTTGCCTTCTTCATGGGCAATTCACACATTTGTCTCCTCCTTCTATCCTGTCGCTTCCGCAGTTCGAATTTCTCTATGTCTCCCTTTAATTCATAGAGCTCTCTAGTCTTTTCTTTATCTCATTCGGAAAGCTTTTTTGTCTTTCTCTTCTTTCTATGGCCTTCAGTAACCATCTTGTTGTCCCTATCTGCCTCTCTGGAAAACCTGCTTTTGTCACTCCTAAAATCCTGAGTGCTCAACTTCATCCTACAGTCCCAATGATTGCATTCTCGACTGTTGTCCTCCTGCAAACAGTCAACACAGAGTCCTCCAACGCTCTGTCTTATTATGCCTCCTCTATCTGCAATATACAAACAGATTCCCGCTCTGATACCACTTGACGCAGTAAGAATTCCGCGACCACACCCCGTTGCACTCTCCTTCTCACAGGATCGTTCAAAATCCCATTGTTGAGATGAAGTGACTCCTTAGATTCTCTGCTGGAATCCTATGCTACAAACCCGATCCACAGGTCCTTCTCTACCCGCACGACTTTATGCACTTAAACGTGGTTTCTTCCCCTGATCTTAATTTCAGGTCATCGGGGTTTCGCAATCCCCGTGGTCGAGAGTTCCTGCTCTCCCAAATCTTCAATCACCGATGAGCTCTTTTCACATGCTAGCCCTCCTGAGCTTAGATCCCACCATAAGACCACTTCTTCTGTGACCGTGGCCTTACCTCCCCGTCGAGATTTCGAGCTTCAAAAACCCAATGCGTTCTTTGTGTGCTAGCCCTCCTGGCTAGGCCCTCCTCCACGTGACCGCTACCATATGACCTCAGTCAACCTCCCGTCGGAGTTTCGGCATTTCCAATGTCAAAGTGCGCATGTCCATGGGACTCGCGATATGTCAATCCCCGATGTGCCCCTTTTTTGAGCTTTAGCCCCTTCTGGCTATGCAATGGTCCATGTGACCGCTCCCATGACTACAACCTTATCCCGTCAGGGCTACGGGGTTCGCGGTTTTGAAATGCAAAGTTTCCGCATCTACAAAAACCCCGATATGTCAATCCTCGACTACCTCTGGATTCCTAACACGTGTCCCACCAATGAATGGCTAGAATCCCTCCGGTGTTTTGAGACTCCAAAGGTCACGGATATCCTGACCTCTGAATCCCTGACTCTCCGTCGTATTGACAGCTGGCCTCCACTATGGCTCTGTCCTCCTCCGTTGTTGTGCTGACAGCTGGCCCCCATTGATCGGGGTTTCGTGGATCATGATTTCAAAGTGCACAATTCACTTGTCACTAGGATCCCCGATATCCCGATGAACTCCAATTGCCGATGGATGGCTTCCCTGTCGGCCCTTTCTCGATAGCATCGATCTCCTCCACGCATCCCTTCTCTGATGGACGGTCCCGATTTACTCTCGGGGTTTCGAGACTTTCGAAGTCCCATTTTCTTCAACCCTGGGAACTCTGATTTTCCGATTTACCAATGAAGCCTCCCTATCGAACTTTCTCCGGTGGCGCTAGATGATTACCACACATCCTCCTTCAAATGGACGGTCCTGATTATGTCGGGATTTCGAGACTATTGATGTCCCGATTCCCTTGTCCTCAGGAATTTCGATTTCCCGATGACTGCTATGCCGACTCGCTCTGGATCTCCGACACCTGTCCCTCCTGAATGGACGGCTCCGATTATACCGAGGTTTTTTCTCCTGGGATTTCCCCAATCTTGTGTCCACGGGAATGCCTATTTCCCGATGTGCCAAACGCCGATGGTGCTTGATCTCCACCACGTGTCCTCTGCCAACAGACGGTCCAGATCCTCGTCGGGATTTCGCAACTTGCGAAGTTTCAATTCTCCTGCCCTCGAGAATCCCGATTTCCTGATGGCTAAACCTCGTGCAGCTTCCACAGATCCGACCACTGACGGGATTTCTTCTCCAGATCTGACGGCTCAGATCAACTCTCCTGGTGTGCTTCTCATCCAAAGGCTAAACTCCACGCAACTCCTCCCGATCCAACGGCTGACGGGATTTCCACTCTAGATCTGACGGCTCAGATCTGTTCTCCTTCCCTGCGCTCCTTCCAGGATAAACTGTGCGCGACTCCTCCCGATCCAACGACTTACGGGATTTCTATATGAGATCCGACAGATGTCGGTCTCCTCCTTCTATGCCCTTCCTCTAGAGCTCCTCTTGGACATGAATTCCTCAATGGTCCAGATCTCTTCCTTCTCCAGTCGATCTGACGGCTGTAGCTGCTCCTCCTGAGCTCCTGCGCTTTCTTCCTGCGGTTGCTCTTCTCGAATCCTTAAAGGATTCTGATGTCTGCGCTCCTGCAGAGTCTTCTCATGCACACGCTAGTGCTACCTCTTCTGAGATTTTGCAAACACTCAGACCCCTTGGGGGATTTTGTCTTCTTTCCTCCTCCCGCAGATGGAGAATAAATTGCCTTCCTGGCCCTCTGTTTGCTCAAGCAACCTCTTGCTGAGTCTCTCTGGGTATTCATCCGCCCAGTGAAGATCCTTCAGTGGAATCTTCCTTCAAATGACTGAACTCAAGAGAGTTCTCTTCTCCTGTGTCGTCTGCAAAATATCTCTATGCCCTCCTGGCAGAGTGTCTTCCTTCCACATAACGTTCAGCAGTTTTGTTCTCCTGTGCACTTATGCACTCACTCGATGCCCACCTGGCAGAGCTCTCACAGAATCCTCAGTGATTCTGGTCTTCTATCCTCAACTCTCAGCAGAGTTCTTCCTCTAGCACCTCGTTCTTACGCTCAATGCCCACCTGATAGAGCTCTATAGAACTTACAGCAAAGTTCTGTCTGCAACTGTGTTTCAACTACACAGCCTTGCCTCCAAGGTATTCAACAAGCTTGAGGTCTTCTTCTGTTGTAGTTGATGATTTCAGCTTCTGTGCCTCAGCACGTCCCTGTCTGAACCCCGTAGTGTTCAGAAGTGCAACCTCTGTGCACGGCTCTCAGAACCCTCAACATTCTGTCACACCCTCCTGGTGTGAAGCCTCAAAGACCTTCAACCCTGAAATCAAAACAACCCTGCAAATGCCTAACATACATACATTCACAGCATATGAAAGAACACTCACAGGCATCCATTTAACATACAGAAATGCAAGAAAAACTACTCTGTTATATTAACAATGACAAATGCCTGAATTTACAATGGTGTTCCTGAGCTCTCTCTGGCTCTCCTCCTACAACCTCATCTCTCTATCTCGTCTAACTCTAAAATGAGATCTGAAAATCTCTTTTACCTGAGGGCTCTTAGCGCTTCCCTCCAGGTCTACCTACTCTAATAAATTACATTCAATGGTTGTCTAGTCCAGCATCTGGATCTAGATCTCAGCCAATCTTGGCATTAAAGCTGATCCTATCTACAGCCTGCACAAAGGCACGACTTCCATGGCTCACCAGCCTAAAACATTTAATTACATTCATTACAAGTATTAAATGAGGCTATGCCTCCCTTTTAGTATTTGAATGCGTGCACGCTGACGTGGCTGGCTGGCTGGCTGTGTGGAAAGATGCTCCTGCATCAATATATTACTCTCAAGTTCTCAGTGAAGAAAGCAGGATTTATGATTCTTCTGTGTTGCATCCATTTCTCCAATTTCAAACTTGGGAGTCCATCACATTCCATTTTCTTTAAAATAGGATGAGGCTCTTCTTTTTCATAATCATAGTGTTTGGATGATAATATCTCTTTGATTATCTCAGGGTCTTCAATAGTTAGTCTTGCGGTAGGGCCAAACCAAACAATATAAACCTAGTCAAGAAGACCCTTCCAGCTATAATTTTAAACATCGAAAATATCATAAAATCAACAATATATGAAGCAACAATATTTCACCGTAGGACTTCGTCCATTGATGGTAGAATGTCAGAACTTGAGTGAGAATATCGTGAGAGAATCCCATGTTTTGAAAACTCGCTTGATGCGCCATTTTCACCATCTCTTTCGCATTTTCCAGAAACTTTAAGAACTTTGCTCTGCATATTGTAGTTATATTTGCAATTATTCAAACAATTTTTTAATATCAGAATTGTCAATTGGGTTTAGTTCAAGTTGTTTGTGTTGAGGTTCAATTTTGGCTAGATTGAATTTTTAAAGGAGTAAACTAGGTTTAATTCCAACCGTTTCTGTTGAGATTCAATTTTAGCAAGTAACAGTTTGAATTCTTAAATAAATAAATTATGAAAAAATCTTGGACTTTCTACTAAATCTGATTTACCCAGGATACCCTTCTCTAATTGAAAAGAAATAAACAATGGATTCCCCACTCTCTATTCCAAATTAAATATATATATACTTTGATATCATAAAAATGTAACATAATTCAGAATAACATAATTGAACATGAACGCAGACTAATGAGAAAAAATAATGCCTCATAAACATGCCTTCCCTTGAGGATTTTGTTTGAACCTGATACTTCCCGTCCATGAAGCTCAAAATGCAATTTCTTACCATCTAAGCTTGTTTGTTATTTTTGGAGTTTGTGGATTTAACTACAACAAGATTTCTTTATAGGAATTACATTAGATTCATTATCATTTAAGATTTATCAAAAAAACTGGGATCAAATTCTTTAAAATGTAAACGTTTTTTATATTACAATAGACGAATCTAGGTTGAGACATACATGTATTACAATCTCTCCATACTGAATTGTAAAATTTACCTTTGAACCTAACATAATCATTTTATAAAAAATAAACTCATATATAATTCAATGCACATTACACATCTAAATATGGTTGAAATTACACTTCAACCACAGTATGGACCAGCAAGCATTGTAATGGCTGAAATTGTTTTCCACCTGAACATTTAAGTCAAATAGATGGATGTTGAAATTGTAGGGATACTGACCTTCATAAGATGACCTCTGAACGACGGAAGAATTTGAGGTCTCATTCAATTGATTGTGTGATGTAGAGGATCGTCGTATGAACATACTTGGCCAATGCTTGTCGGGTTTCATATTGACTGAAGGATTCAGAGGGATGATCTGTGCAGGAAATATCTTTTCCACTGTGAATCGAAATTTAGACGTGAATACCTGCTTCAAATCACAAGAATGGGAAGCACTTCTTCAGCTAGATCAATTATTGATGATTCTACTCCTGCAAGTTATAGTTAGAAACCAATGGCATCTGCCAAAATACATCATATAAATCAGAATTCTTAGTTCATGAAGGACACAGAACTAAAGAAGCCATGATCATGAATATATCGATATGGGATTACAAACCGCCGAGAGTTATCTGTAGGGACAACAGACCAACAATGGATATCATGATGGTGGGATTCGTTTTTATGGTGTGCGTGGTGGCAGACGACATTTAATGGTTGTATGTGATGGTTTCAAACTCAAATTATTAAGCCCGCCAGCCCGGGAACCCGCTAAGTATAAAATGAGGTTGGACTTGTGATACATAATCATGACTATAAAAGTGAATCCATGAGTCTGTCAATCCGCTAAATATAAAATGAGGAAGTGATTGGTCTAACTCTTACATAAGCATGACTATAAAAGTGAATCCATGAGTCTTCCAACCCATTATTTTGTGTGTAATGGTTTAGATTTGCATGGATGAAGATGAATATATATTTTTTAATAAAAAAATGAATATTTTTTGTATTTTTGTACTATCAATTCTTTGTTCAGTTTTTTTTTCCATATTTTGAATGTTCCAGTTCTGGTTTTGATAGTATTTCTTTCAATAAAGGCTCTCTCACATTGTTACTAATTGATTTCGGTTGTTTCCCATAACAGCAATCCTTCAAACAATGTCCTCTAGTCAAATTCTCTTAGATAATATAGAAGGGGGCATTCACAACTAAGAGAAATAGGAGAGAGGAACATTGTGGGAATTAGTGACTATTGAATCAGATGGAATGTACTGACAAATGAAAAGATGCAAAAGATTGAGGATATGGTAGCGATGTAGAGCAAGGTAAGACAGGATGATGCAATGGCAAATGTATCTATGCAAAACAGAAATGCGGACTAAGTAAAGGCAGGAAACAATGCACTACAAAGGAGGTGCTCTTTCAACAAAAATGGATTACTGCAGCAAATAAAAAAAAGGTGGCAGGAATAGAAAGTACAAGGAATGGTGTAAGTTGGGGTTGAGAGTGTCAGGTGGAAAAATGGAAGTAATAAGAGCATGTAGTACATTTGATCATTTCTGATTCCAAACAGACAACATGGCAAACAGGTATAAGCACAATGATTTTAAATTTATTTAGCTTGACCTAGCTACCAGTATTGTGTAGCCGAATGCATAATTCTCTGCTCATTAAATAATAGAAAATAAAGTACCGAATTACATATCTAACACACGAAAAGGCCAAGCTATTCATTAGCATTTACCTTCATTATTGTCTTCTACCGATTCTTAACCTTTGGATTTATATCACTATCCATCTACCTTCGATTTTTAAATTAAGTGTGACAATAACTACCTTGGGAAATTAAGAAAACACAGTATTTCTCCCACACGGAAGGATTCCAGTAGACATTATAACACATTGACATATGGTGGATGTTTTCTTCTTCTTTCTCGTTTACACACCTAAGGGACTTGGTTGATAACAACAAGATGAAATTCATTATTGTCCAAGAGAGCTGAATGATGTCAATAGATGCTTCATTAATGGAAGAGAATTAAAATGCAGATATGAAATTATTATGTCTTGTTTCAATTCAAGCATCTATATTAGAACCATGTTTACAAACGTCTTCTCATCTTGTATATATGAGAGGAATTTTCTAAAATGGATCTGCAAGTACACAAACTCTTCAACTTGTAGAGGTTTTCATGCAATTTTCAGAGTTCTCTCGATCCATTTTCACAGCAAATGGGGATATTCATGATCCATTTTCCCTCCAACTTTTTCCGCGCCTGGGATATATAGATAGTGTTTTGGATTCCTGTGATGTAATGACACCTTTCTCCCCTTCTGCAATGAGTGATTTCTACTCCTGGTTGTTGCTTTTGCAATGGTGCCTCTTTACTATTGGCTCGGTATATTGCATGGCACCGTACACACTATCCAGGAAGTACAAAATGAGGAAGCTGTCGGGGCATAAACATGATTATAAAAGTGAATCCATGAGTCTGCCAACCCGTGAGTCCGCCAAGCGAAGAACCGTGTCATATGTATGAGTTCGGGAAGCGAAGCACCGTGTCATATCTATTTTATTCTATTATAATTTTATACTTACATTTCATCTTTTTTTAGTGCAATAGGTTAATATATATATATATTTTTATGTGTATTTATCATCTCATAAAAAAAAAAAAGGGATGAAATTTATAAAAACATGCCATGTTAAAATAATAATTTGATTATCTTCAAAAAATGATAAAACTAATGAGATATTAATAAAGAAAATATATAAATTTAGATTTATATTTATTATGATAAATAAATAATCTATCCATAATCATGAAAATCAATACAAAATTTGTAAGATAAAAATTAGTATCAAAACACATGCACAATTAAATTCTAAAAAAGTCACTACAATAATAAATAATATATTTAAATCAAAATACTAAAATTCAAATATGTAAATATTTTTAAAAATTTATAATTACAATATTTAATTGAAAATGATAATTTAATAATATTAATTTAATTATATTTTTAAAAGTTTAAAAGTTAATTTTTTTTAAATAAAATAAAAATGAAATTTTTTTTAGATATCCGAAAATAAAAATAAATATGAATAATTAATTGAATAAAATTTAACAAAACATTATCACATATTAATAATTAATATGGTATTTAATATTAATATTATATGATAAATATCATTATTTTTACAAATAGATGATTAATGTATCAAACAATGCAATCAAACAATACATTAACTCATTCTAACTAAGTTAGTGCATCAACCATTGATCTCAAAATTGGCCTACAATTTATTGATCTAGTTAATAGGTTATAAGAATAAGAATTCAAGTATCCATAATATACTCTTCACATTGATTTCTACTAGTTGTATCCAAATTATCTTCAAAAGGTGATAAAGCTATGCATGACAAATGGTTAGCCATAAAAAAGTTCTAACAATGCTATTTACTTCATTTGTTTGAAAAAAAGTAGAGACACAAATTTAGTTTAAAAAAATTAGTTATTTCATTTGTTTGACAAGTGGAGACAAAAATTTAACATCAAAAATTATTCGCTAATGTAATTTTTTCTATTTGTACACAATCATGGAATGAGGAAGGGGTCACTAGGACTAGTGATACATAAACATGACTAACTCAAAAGTCTACCAACCAGTGAGTCCACCAACCTTCCCATTGTGTAGCCTAATATATATAGTTTTATGTGTATTTATCATCTTATAAAAGTAGGATTCAAACTTATCAAAAGCATGCCATGTTAAAATAATAGTTTGATTATCTTCAAAAGATAATAAAGCTAGTGGGAGGCATTAATAGAGAAAATATATAAATTTATATTTATATTTATTATCAGAGTTTAACAAAACATTATTACATATTAATAATAAATGTGATATTTAATATCAATATGGATCTTAATAGGCTCTCCTATATGTTGGGCGAGTCTAGTTGTTACTTAGTGTGTGTTTCTCTAAACATGAAGTTTGTTATGAAAGATTGATTTTTTATAATTGTAAAGAAAATGTTTGATAAATGAAGGATCTACCCATATTCATGAAAAAAACATATTTTTTTTTTTTAAATAAAATGAAAATGAAAATTTTTAGCGGATATCCTAAAATCATAGTAATTTTATAATTGTCTTAGTGTATTCATAAATAAAAATGAAAAATGAAAAATAAAAGTAAATATGAATAATTAATTGAATAAAAAACAATGCAACCAAACAATACATTAACTCAATCTAAATAAGTTAGTGCACCAACCATTGATCTCAAAATTGACCTACAATTTACTAATCTGACTAGTATATGTTATAAGAATTCAAGTCTTCATAATACACTCTTCACATTGATTTCTAAGAGTTGTATCCAAAATGGTATCACCAAATAATTGTATAAACAATTAAGTCTAGGATAATCTTGTTTTGCAACTAATTAATTTACTTTTAATTAACTCAACAAATTAACTTTTAATTTTTCAGATAAATTAACTTTTAGGAAAAAACTACTCTTGAGAAAGCGGTACTATATAGTTTTATGTGTATTTATCATCTTATAAAGGTAGGGGTGAAACTTATCAAAAACATGCCATGTTAAAATAATAGTTTGATTATCTTCAAAAGATGATAAAGCTAGTGGAGGCATTAATACATAAAATATATAAATTTATATTTATATTTATTATCAAGAGTTTAACAAAACATATTTAATATCAATATGGATTTTAATAGGCTCTCCTATATGTTGGACTAGTCTAATTGTTACTTAGTGTGTGTTTTTCTAAACATGAAGTTTGTTTTGCAAGATTGGTTTTTTATATTTTTAAAGAAATTGTTTGATAAATGAAGAATTTACCCATAATCATGAGAACCAATACAAACTTTGTAAAATAAAAATTAGTATCAAAACACATGCATAATTAAATTCTAGAAAATTCATTACAATAATAAATAATATATTTAAATAAAAATACTAAATTTCAAATATTTAAATATTTTAAAAAAATTATAATTACAAAATTTAATTAAAAATAATAATTTAATAATTCTGATTTAATTTTAAAATTATTATTTTTTAAATAAAATAAAAATGAAAATTTTAAATCATAGTAATTTTAGAATTGTTTCATTGTAATCATAAATAAAAATGAAAAATGAAAAATAAAAATAAATATGAAAAATTAATTGAATAAAAAACAATGCAATCAAACAATATGTTAACTCATTCTAAATAAGTTAGTGCATCAACTATTGATTTCAAAATTGGTTTACAATTTATTATCTGGCTAGTAGGTTATAAGAATTCAAGTCTCCATAATACACTCTTCACATTGATTTCTAAAAGTTCTATCCAAAATAATATCACCAAATAAGTGTACCAACAATTAAGTTGAGGATTAATTTTTCAAGTAAATTAACTTTTAAGCATCACTTGTTTATTTTAGTGAATGGTTTTACAGTGAAATATTTTAGTATAAAGATCTTTAAAAAAAAAAAAAAAGTGGTATTTCTTAAGTTGCATAAGAGTAATCTTGGGTTGAAGTTATCCAATTAAAAAAATATTTATAGTATAAAGTATTTTAAATAATGAATTATGAAAAATATCATTTATTTAATTAATGTATTTAGTTTAATTTTTTTTTTTTCATAAATTTATAAAATTATATTTTTTTATTAAGTGATTGTGATTAAGGGAATCCTTTCTAAATTTGTTTTAAATTTTATCTAATTTATTTTTATGAAATAAAATTTTTGTAACGTTGATATGTTTTACTAAGAATAATTAAGAAACCAAATATGTCCTTTAAACATACCAAAATAATCACATTCTATTTTAAATAACCAAGAAAATTTCTATGAAAAAAAATTCTTCTCATGCATTTTTTTCATCTACTCCTTGTTAGAATAAAATCTAGTAATGTAGAGGTTTCAAAAAGGTGTTAAAGAGTTTAAATTTTGTTTGAACACATATCTTTATTTTTAGCGTCATATCCAGTATTCTAGGAGGTAGTTAATCACATATTCCTCTATAAATGTAATATGTTTCTCGACAATAAGATTCAGAATGTGAATGAGACAGTTCGTCTCATTTCTTCATCTAAGATTGATTGTTGTGTTTCTGTTTGAATACTGCATTTCTTATTTGGTATCAAAGCTCAGTTGAGGGTCGTAAGGATGTTGAAGTGTTGAAAGTAGAGAGCTATCAAGTGCAAATATTTGTTAGAGGAGTCAAATTATTGTAGAATTGTTGATTATTCTGGGAGTAATTTGTCTAGAGAGGAGTTGTGACCTCCATATTCATAGCGTGAGGAAGTGAATTGTTGTAGAATCACTGATTGTTATAGGCATGAACTAAAGAATCATTGGTCGAATCTAAGATATGAGATCGTGTGGTTCAAATATGTTCCATGGTGTGTATTGTGTTGTTAATTAATGAAGGTATTGTTGAAGAGAACTGACTGAATTTTCTCTTCATAAGAAATTCATTGTTGCCAAGAGAATCCTTTCCAACAATATCACTAAAAGGAGTCTCCCAACCACCTTATTGTTGTGGAATCGTCAACCACTACGGAGAGCCTTCGCTGCAAAGAGAGATCACATCCCAAGAGAGATTAAGATCCCTCATTTAATGTCATAGATCTATTAAAGGAGTCACTTGCCTAGAACATTGCATGTGAAGAGAGAAAATCAGTGCCTTGAAACAAAAGGGAATTTGTTGTTTGTTGGCATTGTTGAAGGGATGTGTGGATAAGAAGATAAAGCTGACTATTGATGCCATTATTGTTTATGTTCCCAATGTTGGAGGCAAATCAATAAATTTTCTAAGGATAATTGTCGATTGCCTGATTTAGAAATTATGGGATTTTTTTGTGTAAAATGGAAAATCCACTAGTCGATTTGTATCTGAATGAATCAACTAAGATAGAGAGGAAAAATTACATGAATCTGAATTTTAAGATGCAAACTTTGATGGAAGGATAGGATGTTTGGATGATTGTATCTAGACAAGAAGCCAAACTTGCAACTCTTGCAAACATAGTTCAAGATTGGTAGGAAAGAGAGACCAAGGCAAAGGTACTCTTGAGAATGTTTGTCAAGGACAACATTATTCCACACATCAGGGATTGTAATAAATCTAAAGAAATTTGGGACACACTTGAAGGTTTGTATGAAATGATTAATACAAATCGAGAGTTTTTTTTTTTTTTTTTTTTTGTAAATAAAAGGAACTATATATTAACAGTAGTGTGTGGAATTACAATATCTATAGTCTGCCACCTGTCCTAGCACATCTGGGAAACCAGGAAAAGTGGCCTTAAAAAAAGAGAGCATTTGTAATTGTTTGAATAAAACAGTAAATATGACTAACTGTAAAAAATGGTCGCCATGACCGACTAACCAATGGCCATGACCAACTAACATACATTGTGAGGCAGAGAATCTGCCAATGTTTTCATAAGTAACAAAACTAGAAGAGTTAATCCATATGTGAGCTCGGGCTACCATGAGTGTTGTAAGATGGGATGAATTTTTGGCCACAATTCGGGCACCGCTTGTTTGTTGGAGCTTCAGTCATGGCATCGAATAGGAGGTCCATTTGTTGTCCAAGAATTGGTTGGAAGTGCACCTGGTCATCAAGCTTCTGTCGCATTTCAAAAATGAGCTGGAGATTTGCATCCGGGAGTTGAAGTGGGGTGAGCTGAGGCGAATCCTCCAACAACTTAGCATCCATATCCAAGTCTATGTCTATGGACATCGATTGATTTTCCATCTTCCAACTAGGAGGAATTTCTTCCTCCACAGTGCACCCTCCAATGCCAAAACCGTGAACCGGTGTATGGACTCTGAGAGGAGAAATTTTAGGATGAAAGATCAGTGGAGGAGTATGCTCCTTAGGAGGGATAATTTCCTATTCAACAGAGAAACTGTCAAAATCAATTATGGGAGTAGAGGGGGGAGGTAAGGGTTGTTGAGGTGGTTCCAACCAATTATGGCTTGGGTTGGGATTGTTGGTGGTGATGAGAATGAGATGAGAGTAGTTGATCTTATTTCGTCTGGTTAGGGAGCTGTAATACAACAGTCCCCTTCTAGATTTTCTCCTCTTCATGGGAATGTTGTATGAATTTTGGGTGGGATTGTGCAGGAAGATCAACGGAGGAGTGGTGGTGGTTGGCCAGAGGTGCAAGAGCAAGAGGGAGTCGAGGAGAAAAATAACTTGCAAAAATGATAGAGTAGGAGAGTGCTCAGTGGACTTCATAGTGTCTTTTGAATTGACAAGGGTGGTCACCATGAAAGACGAGGTGACTGCTATGCTAATCATGGTACCTAGATTTGTACGTCCAGCTTGATTCACACTACGGGCCATTAAATCTTCTTGGATTTCCTAGCACACTACCATAACTCCTCTCTAAGTGTGGGTCATTCAAATGGGATGGGAGGGAGGTTGGTAGATGGGGTTAATATGACCCGTTGTTTCCTATCTCCACATATCGTCTGCTGAGGGCCATATGTCACCCCATCCGGGAAAACGAGAGTTTTTTTTGAAAAGAAAATTACTCTCAATTAAAATGGAGGAAAATGAAAATATAAGTGATTTTTGTTTTTGGAATCAAAGAACTTAAAGATAAGCTTGGTGATATTGCCGAGAAGATTTCAAGCACGGATATGCTAAATATAACTTTGAATGGCATGTTAGATGAATATCAAATGTTTATTATCAGTCTTACAACTAGAGAGAATGCATATACTTCTCATGACTTGACAGGTATTTTTTTGGAAGAGGAAGAATGAATAAATAATCTTTGCTTAAGGTCTCACAATTCAGATTTGGTGTTGGTAGCCAAAGGGAAATAACCATACAAATTAAATCCATGGGAGAGAAATAGAGGAGGTTTAAGTCACATGCATAATCTCAACAAGGCATAACACCACCAAGAAGAGATACCAATGTAAAGAGGAATGATTAATGCTTCTATTATGGTAATTTTGGTCTCTTTGCTAAGGACCGTAGGAAGATGAAGTTTAATGAATCCAAATATAGAAGGAATACAAAAAGTTTTGTTGATAAATATGTCACAGTAAGAGATGATTTCAAAAACCTTAAGTTGTTTATTTTCGATGCTTCTTTATTAAAATAAATTGATGATTCTTATGTATGGTTTATTGATTTTGGTGCTTCAATTCATATGTCTTGCAATAACGATTGGTTTGAAACTTATCATGAGACCAATAATGGTACTAATATCTATTTAGGAGATGATATATCGCATCAAATAAAAAGTTATGGAGATATATGTGTGACTTTGACTAATGTTCATGAGAAACAAATTTAGAATGTGATATATGTTCCAAGAATGAAGATGATTTTTTTTAAATTTCCACCATTGCAGATCAATATTTAAAAGTTAAATTTGTTAGGTCGCAATCTTTCAAATGATAGGACATACAAAATTTCTACAAAGTTGTAGCAACACAAGTCAAAGTTGGACAATTGTACAATCTTGATGTCACAAGGAAGAACCATCAAGCATTGGCATCAACAACTATGTCCTAGGAAGAATTATGGCATCAAAGGTATGCTCATATTCATCATAATGATTTGATGTTACTTTAGAAGAAATAAATGGTGGAAGGTCTTCCAAATATTAAGAATGAGCATACTACACGTGAGGGGTGTGCACTAGGTAAACAACATATGGAAGAGTTTCCTACACATACAGGTCAAAGAAAACAAGAAATTATTGTGCTAGTGCATACAAATGTGTGTGGTCCCATGCAAACATGGTCTCTTGGTTGATCATATTATCTCCTTATCTTTATTGATGATAGAGCTAGATACACTCAGGTCTATTTTATCATAAAGAAAAGTGACGTGCTTGAATATTTCAAAGAATTTAGGAATTTGGTTGAAAACAAAACAAGTAAGTACATCAAGATTCTTTGATCAGATCAAGGAGGAGAGTACACATTCGAGGCATCCATCAAATATTAAAAAAAAAATGGTATTCAACAACAATTTATAGTACCACATGCTCCTCAGTAGAATGGAGTAGCTAAAAGGAAGAATAGAACCTTGGTAGAATGTGCTTGGAGCATGATTAAATGTAAAATTACTACTAATAGTTTTTTGGGGCTGAAGCAACCAATGTTGTTGTGTACCTGAAAAATATAAGTCCTACAAAGAGTTTAGAGCATAAAACTCCTTTTGAAGCACTTTGTGGCTATAAACTAGTGGTAAGTCATCTAAGAATTTTTGGAAGCAAAGCATTTTCTCATGTTCCTAAAGAAGATAAGAAAAATATTGATGCCAAGGAAATCAAATGAATTTTTATTGGTTATTGTATTGATGAAAAAGCATATAAAATGTATGATCCCAACACTCATCAGGTTTTCGCAAGAAGAGATGTATTATTTCACGAACATGCAAAAGAAAGAAGGTTGAAAATAGGATAGTCTTGGTGTATGGCATCTTCCTAATGACTATGATGAAAGTGTCAAAGAATAAGAATATGTTGAATATGTTCAAGTTGAAGCTTCAAGAAACATGGACACTTAAAGTATTTAGAGCTCATCAAGAAGATATGAAGGAACTCCACAAAGCAGAAGAAAAGGTGAAGGAACTCTACAAAGCAGTGTAGCACCAAGGATACCAACACAACAAAATCATACACATGTAAGGTATACAGATTATGCATTAATAACTCAAGTTATGATTGTAGTGGAGCCTTTAAATCTTGAGCAAGCTAAAGACCATAAAGTATGGATGGAATCCATGAAAGATGATTATGATTATATCATGAAAACTGAAACATGGGAATTAACAGAATTCCTGAGAATAAAATCCCTAGATATGATCAAAATGGTTGTTCAAGTCTAAATTTAATTTTGATGGTAGTATAAACAAGTATAAATCTATATCTGTTGCAAAGGGTTATTCACATAAAGAAGGAATTGATTATGAAGACACTTTTTCACCTATAGATAAAATAAATACCATTAGATTGATGATTGCAATGACTACTAAGTGTAATTGGAAACTACATTAGTTGGATGTTAATTCATATTTTTTGAATGGAGAACTAAAGGAATAGTTTTACCTTGTGCAACCAGAGGGGTTTGTAAAGTAGGGTCAAAAGCATCTTGTCTCCAGGTTGAAGAAGGCATTGTATCATGGACTTAAACATTGATACTTTCTTCTTTAAGAAAGGTTTTACTAAAATTAAAAGTGATCCAAATATTTATATCGAGAAGGATGGAAATAGTCATGTTACTTTGATTTCTTTATATGTTGATGATCTATTCATAATAGGAAATTTTGATGAGTTGATGGAAGAATCAAAACATTGTTGTCATAGGAATTTGAGATGAAAGACCTTCGTTATTTGCATTATTGTTTAGGCCTTGAGGTATGGAGTGAAGATGGTAGACACTAATCACACAAAGTGAGTATAAAATGGAGTTAATTAAGAGGTTTAATATGAGTGAATGTAAACAAGTGTTTACTCCATTAGAAAAAATAATTAAGCTCAGCACTAATGATGAAACTAAATAAATGAATGGTACCTTGTATCGACAATTGGTGGGAAGTCAGAATTATCTAATTACAACTAGGCTAGATATTGCGTATTTAGTCAATATATGTATTCATTTAATGGCTAAGCCTCATGACAATCATTGGAAATATGCAAAGGGAGTCCTTCAATATTTGAAATAGGTTTTTAATATTGGTATTGAATATACTGATAATTTTAATGTTTGAGTTTATAGGTTATTCAGATTCAGATTGGGTAGGTGATCTTGATGATAGAAAATCAACCATAGGCTATGCATTTAGAATAGAATCCAAGATCATGTTATGGAGCAACAAGAAGTGACCAATTGTTTCCTTATCATCCACTAAAGCTAAGTACAAAGGTTTATGTAGTGCCACTTGTGAGGCAATTTTGTTGAGGTTGATTCTTGAAGACGTGGGAGAACAAAAAAAAAATACCAACAATCATCAAATGTGATAACCAAAGCTCCATCAAAGTGACAAACGACCCAGTGTATCATGCCGGATCAAAGCATATTGAGACACATCATTTTGCAAGAGAGAAGATATAGTCAAAGGAAATTGGCTTAAACTATTGTAATATAGATGATAATGTAGCAGACATATTTAAAAAGTTTCCCTACAAGGAAAAAATTGAAATTGGTAGAGATAAGTTAGGTGTTGTAGAAAACACATTTCTCGATTAAGGGGTCTTAGAGAGTTCAAATTTTGTTTGAACAAGTATCTATATGTTTAGTTTTAGATCACTATTCTAGGAGGTAGTTTAATCATTTGTTCCTTATAAATGTAACATGTTTCTCAGTAATAAGATCCAAAGTGTGAATGAGACAATTCGTCTAATCTCTTCATGTGAAATTGATTGTCGTGTTTCTATTTGAATGTTGCATTTTTGATTCCCCTTTTCATTAAATTCTAAGAAATAATCTTACAATATTATTAACAATCATTCACCATATTCCCGGGTCATATAATAAACCCCATTCATTATTTAATGGCTTTCTTTGTATCGCATCATATGTCCTATCATATTTATGTATGAAGTATGTTTTTAAAGACACTCCTTTAATATTTAGATTTTAGAGTGTCCACAACTTACTAAAAGGTGGTATATTATGGGATATGTGAGCTACAATCTTCCAATTATGTTGTAACCTTTACAAATTATAAATGCATCATAACTTTCAATCATCAAGTACAATAAAGGCATCATGACTTTTTTGATATGGAATGTCTTTCTCTTTTATAGAATTTTGGTTGAGGTATATATTGTTGGTATAATTAAATTTAATGCATTTCTTAAATCAATGTAAAAAAATAACTCATGATTAAATTTAATCAATTTCTTAAATCAAAATTAATTATATTTATAATTTTTTAATAAACAATATAAATTCACATTTATTAGTTTTACACATATAACTTTATTCATATTTATTAACATTTTCTTGCATTGATACAACTTTAATGATCCTTATAAACATCAAAGATGACTCCACCTTCTTTAACACAAGAGCAATAAAGGCAAACTAGAACCAAATGCAACTACCTACAAAGCCAAAGTAGAACACACTACCATTGTCCACCATCATATGGGTGTGCCATAGTAATATTTTGACTTTGAGTAGGTATCCATTTATTAGACTTCTTTCCTTCAGAAGTGAAAATATAGTAAATTATGTGGAGAGTGATAGAAACTAAGGTCAACATTGCTCCTAGAAAAAATCTCAACATTGTAATAATGCAATAATAATTACGAGAACATTTATCAGAAGTACATTTATCAGAAGTAGTAGGTTAAACGTTCTTGGAAATGACTATTTTTCCAAGAATATTTGTTGGAAATGTGATGAAAAATTGTTGAATTCATAAATAAATAAATAAATAAACAATTTAGTATAACAACTCGTCAATCCTTGTTTTAAGTTGATCTGATCATTCAAAGCAATTCCTAAAGCCAATACAAAGGTAACCTTTTAAAATTTCTAAAGAATATAAAATTAATATAATAATGATGATAATATTTTAAAATTATTGTTTAATTAAATATCAAAGCAATATCAGGCTAAATTTTAACATTAAAATATAAACCCCACTCTGTAATCAAGAATACAACTCCTATACAGTTTGGCCTTCATAAACATGTTGTTAGGAAAGCCACGTACCATGAAATAAATATCCAGAAAAACACGATCAATATGATGAACAACAGCTGAAAAGGAGGCAGTGAATTAATCGATGAATGTCCTCTAGTACAACTAATCTTCTATTCGCAATTTCATTGACAGAGTCCCTTAGTTCATATCGATCGGTTGGAAGCTGATTAGGGTTTGCTTTGAAATCAGAATAATGCTATTGAAGCTTAGATTTTAATTGCAGGCATGGGGTGACTTCTATTGTCCATCGATCCACAACAGGAAAAACGAAGGCAAAAAATTCATTCGACATTGAAGGCATGGTATTCTGCACCAGCACAAAGATTATTACATGGGATGACATGCGTCGTAGGGCTTTCGGCTCCTTGCACACAGACACCAGATAGCAATAAAATGGCGATATATCCCACACTGACAACCAAAATATTGTTAGACACCTTTATAATCCCGAAACTTCAAGCTCGGCCAGATCTAGCTTCCGAAGACGAGCCACGTGGGATGTCTTAGCCAGATTCGACGTGCGCAGAAGAGGCACGTGGCACCAATTGCTTGGTCTGATTCAATTGACGGGAACGAGACACGTGTCACCAATCGCATGGTCAGATACGATGCATGGAAGCGAGACACGTGAAAGCGATCGTATGGCCTAATCTGATGTACAAAAACTGTACGAAAACGAGCCACGTGGCAGAGATCGAACGGTTATATCTGATGCACATAAATAAGCCACGTGGCACCCATCGGAATGCTTGATCTGACGCACAGAAACGAGCCATGTGGCACCCATCGGACGGCCTGATCCGAGAAAACGAGCCACGTGGCATTCATTGAACGATCGGATCTGACGCACAGGAATGAGCCACGTGGCACCCATCGGACAGCTAAATCCGACACAAAAACGAGCCACGTGGCATCCATCCGCGGCCAGATCTGACGCACGCAAACAAGCCACGTGGCACTCATCGGATGGCCAGATCCGAGTACACATGGCAGCCTTCGGATGGCCAAATCTGAGACAAGTGGTGTCCATCTGAAAGCCAAATCCAACACACAAGAATGAGCCGCGTGGCACTCATTAGACCGGTATATCTGACGCAGGGAAACGAGCCACATGGCATCCATCGAACGACCAAATTCAATGTGCAGAAATGGGTCACGTGTCGACAATCTAACAGCTTAGTTGACATACCGTACGACGAAAATGGTACGGATCCAACCGGTTGCATGGCGCATAGATCTGACGGCTACAATGGCACGGATCCTACGGCCTGAAAATGGACGTGTGGCACAGATAGTCCGGTGCACAGCTAATTGGTGTCAGCATCTCATGTCGAACCATTCGTCGCCCAGGGAGCTCTGTATTTGTTCACCGGATGTCGAACTAGGCGGCTGCCCGAAGCAGAGGTTCACCCATATCGCGAGATCTTTGCATTGAATTCCTTCGACGCCTGCAACTATCGTCGACGAGGGGCAACGTATTATCGTTGCCGAGTACTGTCATTGTTGAGGATTGAGAGGCGTGGAATAACAGTAACGAGAGGAATGTGTAATTTATTTTCTTCATTGGCATCGGGAATGAATATGAAAAGAATGTGGAGTGCACAGAAGTTATAAATATGCGGGAGTGGGACTGGGACGACAGACCCGGCATGGATATTTAATTTTTTTCTTCCTAGTTTGCCATCGTGAGATAAGGTCAAGAGCGGCGTTACAGGAAGAATCTCCGGAAGCGGGATACGATTGAAGTGAATCTCGCTCGTGATATTTCGGCGGTTATGTGGTTTGTTATGATATGATTGATGGTGGATCGAAATCGTGCTATAATTTCTGCGGTTTTCGTTAACTGAATCTCACTCTTGATATTTGAGAGATCACAATAAAATAAGCAAAAGTGAAATTTCCAAAATACTCTATAAAAGAAGATAATTTGACATTTGCCATTGATAAATTTTTTTTAAGTGAAAATGGATTATTTTCTTTTTATATTTTATTGAGGGTAAAATTAAAACTTAAATGAAATTTGATGATATTATATTAATGATAAATCTTATGTTATATTAATGATAAATATTTCATACCAAATTTGAATAGGAGAGTGAAAGTTTACTATAAGTAAATTAGGATTTTTAATTTGTTAAAGAATAATATTGAATTAAACGTATTTATGTTACAACTTGATTTATTTTTAGACCATGAGGTGTGGAAAGGTGGGCCAAGTCATCAAAGGAACACAATAATGCTTAGCATTATGGGGCGATTTTATTTCTTCCATGAATATAACCCTTAGTATGATGGACTATTTTATTTAATTTTAACTGAATACAATTTTTTTTTAATAATAATAATAATAATTTATTTTAAAGTTATATGTAAGTTAAAAATTAAATTAGCATATGAAATTTTGTAAGATAAAGGATTTATTAAATTGGTGTATATAACTCTTTGTTTATGGGATAATGTTCACACACCAACTTTATGGATTGGAATCCGTGATCATGTTTTTAATCATTAGGTCCACATACATATCATAAAATTAAATTGAAGTATTTAACATTTCTCTAATTTCACCTTTCATCACCACCTTCTTAAGTTATAAGAGAAAATGTTATTAACATGTACTTCCTACTCTTAATTCTATCACATTAAGCTGGAATATGGAATTAAGAAGATGTTATTAACATATTCTCCTCATTCTTATTTTTAATTCCACCTCCACGTTCATGACATATGGTAAGGGGGGTAAAATTGAGAAAATATTCATATCATTTTTCGAGTTTCATCCCACCTTGCCCCCAAAGAACCACCCACCTTTATAACATTTCCCTAGTTTCACTCCCCTTATCCCCACTTTCATATGTTATAGTGGTGGGGTGCAGGGGTGTGTGCCAATGATTTGAGGTTATGGACTAGGAGCATTTGGATACGTTGCAGGCCCTTGCAGTTGAGGTTGAACTTGTCTATCCCTTGGTTAAAAGTGACCCAATCCTTTTCTAGGATTTTCCTCTTTATTTGTTCTTGAGTGGGTTTAGGGGATATAGCTCTAGAAATAGTGGCTTGGTCAAGGTCCTTTTCCTTTTCCCATTTAAATTGTTTATTAGGAAAGTCAGAGAAAACATTAATCTCATCGCAAAAATCATGCACATAGTTGATAGAGTTTCTTGGCCCATCATTGTAACTCTCACTTGCTAATCTAGTAGCTTCCTTGGAAACCAAAGAGGGGTCTTATTTATGCAGCAAATCATAAGGTTTACACCGTGGAAAGGCTCTTCTTCTACCACATTGTTTTCCTCTAAGGTGTTGGGGCACCTTTTGTTCTTGATCATGTTGAGGTTTTCTAGGTCTATCCCAACCACCTTACCCTCTAGGTTGAAATCTATTTTGTTGTGCGTTCCTTTCCAAATGGAGTATCTTGTTTTGTATAACTTGATTTTATTGTTAGAGGGTTTTTGTTTGTTTAAAAAAAATGGATTTCATCATCTTCACAACATCAACTAGAAAGGTAATCATATCATTCTCAAAACTTGTAACATTGAAAATATTCTTCTTAGGCTCACTCTTAGTCATGGAAGATCTTGCTTGGTCGAGTCTTCCAAAAGCAGTAAAATTATTCTCGACCTTACATAGTCCTAACTAGAACCATTTACCATATACTTTGCAAATTTTTGATCTATAATTATTCCAAACATGCCATGGTGACAAATCAATGCCTTAAGTGGGTCCAATGACCTTGTGAAACTATTGAACGTTGTCTCCTTTATGATCATTATTAAAGGATTTCTTAGTTGCCTAAAATTGCAGAAAATAAGGCGCATATGTTATGATGATATAGATGTACTTTTGGAAATGTTTTGTAGTTTCTTTATCCATATATTCCCTAGAAACAAATCGATGCTTAATATGTGCCAACGAACTTACAAAACTACAAACATATTGCAATTCATGTTTACTACATGAGAGAATTGTAAGAAAATGAGTAAATCAAGTTATAGTTCTATGAGACTCTAGAGAAAATTGTGGACATTTATTAGAGTATAAATTTATGGAGAGGATTGATTTAGAAACACAAAAGTGTAGCCACAATTTATAAATGTGATGATAGGGAAGATTCTTGACTAAGCAAGAATTTGTTGAGAAAGAAAATCATCTTAAAGAACTAGATCGAGTCAAACTTGATAAAAGTAAACCACACATAACATACCCTATGTTAGATAAAAATGATTGATCTCGATTGGATATTCATATAATTTGTTATCTATTTTGGTACCTTTGGGGTGGAAAAATTGGAGTTATTGTCTTGTAGGTCCTATTTCAAGGGCATGTCTCACTTTGAAGACTTGGGGTCTAGAACCTTTCAAGGCCTATTTGAGGCCTTACATGACTATTTTTGGGGTAAAAAATTTTCAAGCATAATTCAAACTCTTGTCTCTATTTGAAACTTTGATATCTTTCCAACGAATTGAAAATCACCTCAATTGGAGTTCATATGTGGAAATTGTGCCTCGTGCAAGTTGACCTATCATTTTTACCACCATGATATTGATTGAATGCCACGTCAACTTCCATTATTCATACATGTGGAGCTACTCACATGTGGTATTTCAATATTAGTCTAGAGGGTCCAAAACCCTTAAATTAATTAGGGGTTGAGGTATTTGAAAACCCTAAGCCTAACCCTAGATGATTATCAAGCTATGTTAAACACTAGGTCACTAAGAAAGTTAGGGGTTACAGTCTTATTGTATTGAGTATTGTTCCAGATGGAAACATAGAAATGACAGTGGGATATTGAGGGAGATCAAAGGGAGGAGACCCTATGACAACCATATTGGCCACAGTGTCCATGGAATATCCATAGTGAGTGCCCCATTATTTTTACTTGCATTTCATAATGGAGAAGAAAGGAGCAGAGCAAGGGCCTCACCTTCTGGTTGGGTTTTTCTCGTATAGGATTTTCCCAGGGAAGATATTGTGTTCATTGTGTGGATGGTGTTTCATTTCTTATCTCTTTCATTTTAGGTAGAAATATTAAGTCTGTAATATCTATTACATGATTAAAATATTGTATAACATTATAAGATCTATTATGATGAACTATTTCAGTGGAATATCCATGAAAATTTACTCATCAAACTAGGTCAAATAATTTTCCAAGAAACCAAACCAATTCTATAAATGTAAAAGTGCAATCATTTATTAGAGTTTCCTTATTGTTTAGTGTTTTGATGATGTTGCATTGTGTTTCCAAAGATCATAACACCTACATATTTTCTATAGAGACAATAAGTTCATTAGACAAACAAGTGTGACAATAAATGTTGTAAGTGTAATTTTGAGAAAGGCTATAATTGTTGTTGTGTGAGCTCAAGGTTGTGAAACATTATAGTTTTGTGTTGTACTATATTTTATATTACTTGAAATTTTGTATTAATGCAATCATTTTTAGTTTGTATATGACATGTGTCTTTACATGGACCTCAAAATTTGTAGTCGCATGATTTGTTGTTATTGATTCAATAGTGCAATGTAATTAAATTATTGACAATCATTTTTAAATAACTCACGTAGAACATTGTTAAGTCATATAATAAATTGGTTAGCAATGAAAAACCCTTCTTGTAAGTTTATGTAATGTTCCTGACTTGGCTAGTCTAGGAAACGCTGCTAATGTGTGTGTAGGATCAAAGGTTTACAACATATAAATGATCATACAAATAATAAATGCGACAAAGGACTGCAAGTTTGTATTATGATATCTCTGTGGATTACAAAAATGGTCGAATGCGGCTGAATACTGACAATACTCGACTAGATAAACATACAAAGGATCTTAGCCAGAATATAAATAAGCAACTGCGACTAAATAACAACACTCAGGTAGATCAAAAGACAAAAGGATCTTAGCCGTAATACAAATAAGAAACTATGACTGAATAACAACACTCGGCTAGATCAAAAGACAAAAGGATCTTAGCCGAAATACAAATAAGCAACTAAAAGATAATACCCGGAATATGGGAGCACTGAAGAATGATGGAAGAC
>JZKD02S1674162.1:232871-252604 GCA_000966675.3 Picea glauca
GTAAAAGGAGGTTGCCCCCTCGAAGAGGCTTATTATCTGAAATTATCTCTTTTTCAAGGAGTTGAGTACTTTTGCTGAGGTTTTTATATGCTATATTGATGTTTGGTTCTTAACAGAGTTCTACATCAGATAAATGCAAAGATTTTTCTCCAGAGAAATTGAACAGAGAGCGTATAAAGAGAAACCTCAAGACTTTGAAGCATACCAGAAAGAGACCCTTGTATGCAGATGGAAGAAGATAACTTGGTGGAGAACCTCCAGTGCACAACATAAGTGTGATGAAGATCTTCTATAACAAAGATATTGTATCAAGATGATTACTCAGAAGATCAGATCTCATAATGACAGAAGAAGTGCCACATGGATATGTTCTAGTTTTCCAACAATGATATACTTTATTGATCAGAGCTACATGAAGCCTTTAGAGAAAACTAGTGTTCCATACCAAAGAACATTTGAAATCAAGCATTAAATTATCCGTGATGAAGTCCAGAAAGAAGAAAGTTGTTCTCCAATACACATCTCCACAAATGAGCAGATAAGAAAACATTTTGGTAAAGCTTCTATCCAAGATGAAAGAGTTTGCGTACTCAAGTTGGAGCTCGTGGAGATGACTTCCTTATTGAAAAAGGAAGATATGACCCCAAGGTTGGGAGGGAGCACTAATGTATTATTGATTGATGGACAATCATTTTTCAGTTCGAAAAATGGTCCAAAATGAGTAGATTCTTTCCAGTTCGGAAAGTGGATTGAGATTTCTGACGGACAGACATTTTCCAGTTTGGAAAATGGTCCAAATTTCTGATGTACCATAGACAACAACTTCCCATTGTGGTTAACATGGGAAGTGGTCTAGGGCAGTCTCTCTTCTTGAGGGTTACTCAAGAAGAATGGCCTGCCTCGTCGGACAACGATTTCTCATTGTGGTTAACATGAGGAATGGTTTGTTTTGGAGGTTGGTGCACGACAATCATTTCCTATTGTGGTTAACATGGAAAATGGTCCAGACAGTCATTCCTTAGGGCAGATTCATTCTCTCTAGGTTTCACTTTGTTTAGTGCCAGAGGAATGGCCCAAAGTGGGAAATGGTCCAAGTTTAGCAATCAGGGACAGACATTCCTTAGGGAAAACTCATTCTTTCCAGGTTACACTTTGTTTAGTGTCAGAAGAATGACCCAGGGTGGGGAATGGTCCAGGCTCAGAAATTAGGACAATTATTCTTCCTTTCTTGAGAAGAATAGTCCAGATATCTCATCATTGATGTCTTACTTTTTGAGGGAAAATGCTCTTCCAAGATCTCACAGATGTGAGTGGAAGAATGGCCCAGATGATTCAGTTTTATATCATAACATTGTTTCTATGCAGGTCGATATTAGATGATTGTTATGAAGAATGTATGACAGTAGATGAATACTACTGTGGTGGATGTGTTCCACTGATTGTGATTATATGTTAATGATCAAGTACCAGTGTGTTACTTGGTGTGGTAGTGTACCACTAGATTGTAGTTGTGTACTACTATGGATAGACACAGTTGTGTTCTATTGAATGATATTGTTCTGATTTCCTTGAAGAGTATCAACAGTGTTGAAAATGATTATCAGCTAGATGGATAATCAATGAACAGAGATTTCCTAGACAAAAAATGGTTCAAAACATTTATTCTTCTAGATTAGAAGAATAACTCTTGTGTCACTCTGTGGAGTGAGCATCATGTCTGATTACTCAGATAGAGTATGGTTCTGAGAGATGATGCAGTTGATGACATTGATGGTGATGATGGTGCTCATGATCTAGTCATGAGATAGTCTAGACAACTATGTTGATGCTACCGGGTGAATGGTATGTTTTGTGCTCAAGACCATTACCTGTAATACCTCCCTAGATAGGTGGGAGTGTTGATATTATGGTAGTTGCAGAAGGTATTTACCTCCATGTGTAAACCTAACGAGAATAGAATACTCCAGAAAGAAAGAAGAAACCCTAATGAGTTGGCTAATAACCCTAGGAGACATGTCGGCTCAAGAAGATAATTTATATTAGGTTATTAGCCTCCAAGAGAAGAAGTCGTCTAGAATAAATAATATATACTGAACAGACAGATACCCATAATGAGAATTCATCCCAGGCAGTTAGCCAGAATTACTATACATACAGGAGGCCAGTCTTCATTCTAGCAGGCAATCTCAGAATTGCAGAGCAACACTTGTGCGCACTACAGTGTCCATTTTTATGCGCAGGTTTGGAGGAGAGCTACCATTGTTGCTAGCAGATCGGTTTTGTCTTGGACTATCTCTTGGCTAGAGTTTGGACTATTTGATTAGCTCTTGTTGGTGCGTTATCCTTGGGGAAAGGTGTGCTACCCTTTGTTTGGCTATCTAGCCTAGGGTTTTCTTCTGGAGTGATTCTCTGTCAAGGTTAAGGTGCTCAGAGGGTGGATTCGGCCTATGGTTGGGTGAAAATAGTGATATTGTCAATGGTAAAACGAGCACATCCATTATATTCTAACATGTGAAACTATTGAACGTTGTCTCCTTTATGATCATTGTTAAAGGATTTCTTAGTTGCCTAAAATTGCAGAAAATAAGGCGCATATGTTATGATGATATATATGTTCTTTTGGAAATGTTTTGTAGTTTCTTTCTCCATATATTCCCTAGGAACAAATCGATGCTTAATCTGTGCCAACGAACTTACAAAACTACAAACATATTGCAATTCATGTTTACATGAGAGAATTGTAAGAAAAGGAGTAAATCAAGTTATAGTTTTGTCAGACTCTAGAGAAAATTGTGGACATTTGTCAGAGTATAAATTTATGGGGAGGATTGATTTAGAAACACAAAAGTGTAGCCACAATTTATATAGGTTATGATAGGGAATATTCTTGACTAAGAAAGAATTTGTTGAGAAAGCAAATCATCTTAAGGAACTAGATCAAGTCAAACTTGATAAAAGTAAACCACACATAACATACGATCCCTATGTTAGATAAAAATGATTGATCTCGATTGGATAATCATATAATTTGTCATCTATTTTGGTACCTTTGGGGTGGAAAAATTGGATTTATTGTCTTGTAGGTCCCATTTCAAGGGCATGTCTCACTTTGAAGACTTGGGGTCTAGAACCTTTCAAGGCTTGTTTGAGGCCTTACATGACTATTTTTGGGGTCAAAAATTTGCAAGCATAATTCAAACCTCTTGACTCTATTTCAAACTTTGATATCTTTCCAATGAATTGAAAATCACCTCAATTGGAGTTCATATGTGGAAATTGTGCCTCATGCAAGTTGACCTATCTTTTTTACCACCATAATATTGATTGAATGCCACATCAACTTCCATTATTCATACATGTGGAGCTACTCACATGTGGTATTTCAATATTAGTCTAGGTAGAAATATTAAGTCTATAATATTCTATTACATTATTAAAATATTGTAGAACATTATAAGATCTATTATGATGAACCATTTCAGTGGAATATCCATGACAGTTTATAGATCAAACTAGGTCAAATAATTTTCAAAGAAACCAAACCAATTCTATAAATGTAAAAGTGCAATCAATTAATTTGAGTTTCCTTATTATTTAGTGTTTTGATGATGTTGCATTGTGTTTCCATAGACCATAACACCTACATATTTTCTATGGAGACAACAAGTTCATTAGACAAACAAGTGTGACAATCAATGTTGTAAGTGTAATTTTGAGAAAGGTTATAAGTGTTGTTGTGTGAACTCAAGGTTGTGAAACATTATAGTTTTGTGTTGTACTATATTTTATATTACTTGCAATTTTGTATTATTGCAATAATTTTTAGTTTGTATATGACATGTGTCTTTACATGGACCTCGAAACTTGTAGTTGCATGATTTGTTGTTATTGATTCAATAGTTTAATGTAATTAAATTATTGACAATCATTTATAAATAACTCAAGTAGAACATTGTTAAGTCATATAATAAATTGATTAGCAATGAAAAACCCTTCTTGAAGTAAGTTTACTACACTATTATCAAATGAAGTTTGATTAATCAACATAAGTGTAAAGTTGTGTTAGTTCTCATCAATAACAATGATCGGTAGCTGCATAATGAACTATTGGTATATATCACAAATTTCAATTTTCTTGGTGTAGTAGCACAAATTTTTATGCTAGGAGACTACACAATCGTGAATATGGAATTATTTACATACAATTGAATGATTTTTTCTTTATTTCTTATTATCTCCTAGACGTGCGATACAAGGAAAATTATTGGGCTAATGTAGACTAGATTCATAAATGAATTCATTAAAGCATTCATGCCTCAAGAATGGATTGTCAACCAAATTATAATCACCACAAGATCCCAATCACTCCATTAATGAAGATCCATCCACTAGCTTACTTATATGTCACCTTCCACTTTGTTGTAAGATTATACACTATACCATACTCCCCTAATATGTTGAATATAAGTTATCTCAAAATAATTCCAAATTGAAGGTTCTAACTAGAGATGTACACTCTCCCAAATTAATTGATACATCTATTACAACCATAGGATGAGATCTTACTCAATCATTCTCATAAAATATTAAACATGGTCCATAATGAACAAGGCTTTGTTGGTGTTACCTTTCAAAAAATTATTTCTTACATGACTCTTTCCTCTAAAGGTCTTTATTCTCTCCTTTCATTGATGGAAAACTTCATAATCCATAGTCTTATGAACTTGAAAAAAATTTCATCCTTCCAAATCCATTCACATAGACATAGATTTCCAATCGCCAACTTGCATACTAGCAAATCGGATATCCACCTAATTGGAAGATCTTCTTAAAGTGGAAAAACTTGATCATTTCCAATTTCATAAATGCAATGCTTCCTTTAACTATTATATTTTATCATCTATTTCCCATGAAGAGTTCTTGTTTTATTGTTTGTGTCATTGTCTGATATATAACATACAATCTATCTTTGAGTGTGTATTATTCCATGTGTTAGACAAAAAAAGTTTTCCATTTCTCTTATATCTTGACAAGACATTGTGATATTAAATTCCATATTTTAAATTTAAAAATAAAATAAATAAATAATTTATATTTTCCATGTGGTTCCACAATGGATTGTGAAAAGACTATTTAATTCCTTATTGTGATATATATGACTATGGAGAAGTTTCTTTATATACATATTATTGATGTTTTGGTAGTAGCGGAAGGTATTCCCTCCTGGAAAACCTTTCTTAGAGAAGAAGAAGACTCTAGAAGTCAAAGGAAGACCATTGAACAATTGAAGAACACCCCAGAAGAGAAGTTGGCCCACGGGGAAACAATAAAGTGGAAACATAATTTCTAGGAAGAGAAATCGACCCACAAAAATAATAAAGTAAATTTGAAGACCCATAATAAGAATTTATCCCCAGACATACATCCAGATTAATACAAATACAATACTAGATCATTTCTTTTGTACAGTTAGACAATTATCCTTCTACAGTGTGCACTAGGCAGCTGACAACAACACTTCTGGTAGTTTCTCTATTTCTAGTTTTTCAGGTTCTCTTGGAGAGTGTGCCCCAATTAGGGAACTATATTCTTGGTGGTTTATCTTGTGCACTACCTTTGGAATAGTTGCGCTAAGGTTGTGTGGTGTTGCTTAGTTGTCTACCCTTGCTAGAGTTTGATAAGAAGAAGAGACAAGTACTTGTCATCAGGGTTACTTCATTGTTGGTTTTGCTCTTGTGAAGAGAGCTTGTTCATGGTTTTATTGCATTATCAAAAATATCCTCTCTAAGAAAATTTGGTTGGGTTTGTTTTTTTCCCAAGTATGGGGTTTTCCCAAGATAAATATTTGTGTCTTCTTGTGCTTGTCTATCATCTTCTAGATTTTGGTTATTTTTAGTATATGGATGTTTAATCTTAAGAGAAGATCAACACACTCTGGTTTTCTAATGAAAATTTAAGAAAATCTAAGATGGTTTCATAGTTGGTCACCTTCGGAACAAATTTTGGCATAGATCAACTCTCCTTGCCCTAGCGTTCCTGCTGCATCTCTCAGATTGACTTTCCATCAAAGTTTAATTTTTAGGATTTTAGGCTTGTTCACATTTTCCTAGACATTGAACCTTATGATTCAAAGTGTTGACTTCTTCTTGTTGATGTAATTCCTCAGATATTAGAAGACATGATGTATGGTGCTACAAATTTCAAAGGTATTCACTTTTATATAAGTTATATCATAAAGATGTTTGCAGGAGATGTACACTTGGCAAAAGGATAGTTGTCCAAGAAATGACAGTAGATCGAAAGGGATCTTAGATCTAGTGCACTCATAGGAAGCCCAAGACTTGGATGAAGCAATGGTGATGTCTCCTATAGTATATGACAAATGGGACAATATCAATTAAGATTTCAGGTTTTCATATCAGGTTTGATATTTTTTTTTATTTTTGCATCTTAAATAAATATTATAACCAGGGCAACGGTCTTTAGAGTTCTATTACTGCTAAGTACTTTTTTTTCATCAAATGTTTAGTAACACTTGAATATTGTTAGTACTATGATCATTGTGTAAATTCTCATAGTTTAGTACTAATTATGCACTTATTTACAAGATGAAATTGATCTCCTCTAGGAGATGTTCTTGGTTGTTGACTTTGTCCCATGCATATTATCTTGTTAAATTCCATGGAGGTTACCATGGAGATGTCCTTGTTTTGTTTCGGGCAGGTCACCATGGGAGAATGATTGGTAACAACACTGGAAAAGTGTTGTTGTTGTTGTTACTCTTGTTCTTTGCATTATACCATGGAGGAATATTTGGTCACAACAGTAGAAAAAGTGTTGTTTCTTATTCTTGTTCTTGTTCCAGGAAAGTCACCAGTGATAGATTTGAGAAGGAGCTATAGTGATGGTCGCAAGAGGAAACAGATTAAATATTCTATAGCTAAGACATGGAGTACACTATCCTGACATAGAGTTGTGTACATGATCGTACACATCCATGTACCGAAGAAGAAGAGGGTAAAGTTAGAATCTTCTAACAAGAAGGGTACTTTTGTGGGATATAGAGTATCTCTTATGGAGATTTATTGTGAGGAGTAGAAGGATCTGAAAGATGATTTTACAAAACCCTCTATTTCAAATGATCACTCTTCATACCATCAAGAAGAGTCAGTAGAGATAGAAGTACCAATGACTACCTAGAGATGTTGCAATGACTAGGAGGAGGTCAACATGGTTTCATGACACTTGGTAGGATGCATTGAGGCATCCCTGTGATACTTTCAGAGAGAAAAAATGACCTCAGAGATTCTCAAGTTATATGGCATTGATGATCCAAATCATGAGAAGAAACAGATAGCTCCACCAATGGTGAGGTAGATGGACCCACTAATTACCAACTCAGAAAGAGCTAGAGTTAAGAGGGAGTCATCCCTCAGGATCCAATATTAGGGAGGAGTAGCCCTGCCGGTACAGTTCATAGGATATCTTAATTCATAGGAGGTTAGCCTATACAAAGGGATCATATCGATATGATATTATATAGAATCAGAGGGTGTCGTGTTCTAGAGGGAGCATGTAGACTCAAAGTGATCCCAATATCAGAGAGTCATTCGACTCAGAGGAAGAGTTGATCATTCAGTGCCAATTCCCCCTCAGATTCAGGTGAGAGAGAGACGGCTCTCAAGATTTACAGACATGTGCCATGAGTTGAGGAGGCTAGATCGAAGCTTTAGAGGCTTCTAGGAGATGTGAGATCTTCTAGGAGGATTCCCTTGTTTTAGTATACTTTGCTACAATGAAATAGAAGACAACCAGTGAGAAGGACTGAGATATGGATTTTCCCTCAGTCACAGAGAATCATTGATTCAAAACCTTCCACTTATGAGGAATTTGTAAAGAAACAAGTGTGGAAGGATTCCATGATGGAAGAGTATCAATTCATCATGAACAATGATGTGAGGGAAGTGGTTCTGAGAGAAGAAGGGAAGTCATTGGTGACTTCTAAGTGGATCTACAAGATCAAACATATTGCATATGGTAGCATAAATAAGTACAAAGCGATATTTGTGGCTATAAGATTCTCCAAAAAAGAGGGAGAATATTATGATGAGACATTTTCTCTAGTAGCAAGGTACACTTCCATTAAAACTATTATTTCTATTGCATCTTTTATGGGATGGAAATTACACTAGATGGATGTCAATACTGCCTTCTTAGATGGTGTAATTGAAGAAGAAGTGTACACAGAGAATACATAAGGTTTTGTTATCCATGGGAAGGAGTCCCATGTTTGCAAATTGAAGATAGCCTTGTACGGGCTTAAGCATACACCTAGGGATTGGTATGCCAAAATAGATAGTTATTTGATGAACTTGGGGTTTACCAAGAGTGATGCAGATCCTAACCTTTACTATAAGGTTGAATATGGTTTCTCATTGATCTTGGTACTATATGTGTATGACATGTTTCTTACAGGGGATGAGAAGCTCATAGATGGGTGCAAGAGGGGGCTCACTTCATATTTCAAAATGAAGGATTTGGGTTTGATGCACTATTTCTTGGGATTAGAGGTGTGGAAGAGGCCATATGAGATTTTCTGCAGATATCTGAGATGATGGAATGCAAGTCCATGGCCACACCTATGGTTATGAATCTGAATATCTTGAGTGATTCATCTTCATATTTGGTTGATCCCACCATGTACAGAAAGTTGATCGGATCCTTGATGTACTTGGTTAACACCAAGCCATATATATTCTTTGTAGTGAACACATTGATTCAGTGCATGGTTGAGCCTAGACATGTACATTGGATAACAAAAAAGCATGTGTTGAGGTACCTGCATGGTATGGTTGGATATGGACTCAGATATTTCTCAGTTGGTGAAGTAAAGATGTAAGGTTATACAGACTCTGACTGGGTGAGGAGGGTAGTGGACCAGAAAATCACATCATGATGTTTCTTCAGGTTGGGATCAGGTATGATCTCATGGTTGAGTAGAAAATATACGTCAATGGAACTCAGTACAACATAGGAAGAGTATATAGAAGCCAGTGTTGCAAGACATGAAGCAGTGTGGCTTAAGAAGTTACTTGCAGGGTTATTTGATCTAGATTTGGAGCCAAATTTGATATATTGTGATAATCAAAGTTGTGTGAAGCTTTGAGAGAATACAACCTTTCATGACAAGTCAAATCATATAGAGATCAAATACAATTACATCTGGGACATGGTGCAAAAAGGAGCAGTGGAGCTCTGGTACATATCCACGGATGAGAAGATAGAGGACATTCTCACCAAGCCTTTGTCTAGAGTGAAGTATAAACACTTTAGAGACACACAGCTTGGCATGATGCAGAATGTACACCCTCATTAAGAGGGAGATGTGATGATTCTCCTCCAGTGGGATCTCCCTTTCTCCAAGGGTTTCCCAGATCAGTCATGTGAAGTGACTAAAGGATTAATGTGCAACCTAGTACAAGTCTTGCCTATGCCATGTGAAGTGGCCAGGTGTGATTGGGACTTGTAGTGTGGTCTTTCCTATGCCATGTGAAATGGCTAGGTGTGATTGGGACCATGGCATAGCCTTGGGGCTATGGTAGTAGTGTTTCCCATACCATGTGTTTGATTTCTCATTGCTCATGATTTATTTATTCCGCACTTGTTGAATGATATTGGTAAATGTATCATAAATTTAAACAACACTTGTATATTGTGGTTAAAAAGGATGAAAATGGTATATTATTGATTCACACCCCTTCTCAGTTATCCAACATTTTATGAATGAACATGATAATATATTGGTCAACAAGGTGAATCCCCCATGGGGGACATCGTGATTTGGTGGAGAATATTCTCATATAAGGGAGAATATCTTAGGCCAGGGGTGTCCTCAACATAGACAAATGAACTTAGGAAAAAAAATACTAACTGGGTGTGTACTATCTCCAACAATTGTGCCCTGTTGAAAAGTTAAATTAAGTTGTGCCCATTTGGAAAGATGTACATAATTTGAATTGAATTAGTTTTAGTGAACCTTTATTTCTATTGAGATGGAGAGGTCTATCTTACAGGGGATTCCCTTTCCACAAATTTTAAGAAATATGGAGATATTTTAGATGTTGTATAAAGGTAATCTTTAAAATAGAAATTTAAGCATACTTGACATTATAGTCAATAATATTTTTCAAGAATATTGTGATTTTATTTATAATTTTTAGGCTCTTCATTATCATTGTTAAATATCATTTGAGTAGATGTAGACACTATGCAATATTTTCATTTCACTTCCTTGCATGAATTTTTTTTTTTTTTTTTTTACATTGAAATAGTTCACGTATGAATTGTTTCTTAGAGCATTCAATGGTTTCAAATTTCTCCGAGTTTTTAAAAAATGAGGGACAACATGGTTAGTAGTAAATAAAAGGTATCTAGAGTATACATTTGTACTCACATGTCTTCGTGAAGTACAAACAAGAAAATATTTGGATTGTAGTATTTGTGAGAAGCTTCTCTATTATGTTGTCCATCTCTATAACCGACCTTCATTTAGTGGTGATCTATGTTACTACTACCCAATGATTGAAATTCTGAAAACATAGTTCTATTTCAATGACTCTAGCAAGACATATGCTTCCATTATGTTTATGTGAAGGAGGATGTATTAATATGAAGATAGGTTGCTTCATATTTCAACCAAATTGTGCTTTATATTATTAATCTAAACAAAGGGACACCCTTTATTTGGAAGATGAAGCAAGATTTCATGGATAATGAGTCACTCGAGAAGCATGCTACTACCAATTTTACTAAAATGTGACAGGTTGAATGCATTATGGGAGGCATAGTGAGCTTTCTCATCATATCAAAAAGTTATGACACATTCCATTTCTTCCTCATTGAAACAAATAAAATCTTACACAAACCCAATGCTTCCAATATCTTGGCTCAACCTAAACCTAATGCTTCCACTCTCTTGGACCAAACACAATCAAGAAATTCGAGAGAAGGAGGAAAGGGATGAGTTCCAAACACATTTACATACAATATTCTCATGAATGGACTTTAAAAGGATGACCAATTCAATCTAATATTATCTCTAACTGGATCATAAACTATTTACATCACAACTTGCACTGAATTCTTGATACCAATCAACTCGCAACAAATAGCCTCCACACTTTATTCCTTCCCATAACATTGATTTCATTTTAGTTTTTTCCAACATCAATCAATGTATCTATATCTATCCTCTGCTCATTCAAGAGGAAATCACATCGATCACAACACAAAAGAATATAGATTAAGTATTCAATGAATTGAGATTTCAAATCTAAGAGAATTCACTATCGGAGAATTTTAGGGATTTCTGCATGGGCATGACAATGTTTAATGAGGATTTAGGGTGGATGTAGTAGATCATTGAATGCCATATATTTCCTTCTCTATTTGTAAGTTTACACCAAACAATTCCTTCTAATTTGTTAGTTTTACATTCTACTCCATGAATTCGTGTTTCCTTAAACTATTTCTAGTGATTGTCATAGCGTGAATCTCAAAGTGTACATGGAGAATAATCATTCTTTGTGCAAATATCAAATCACTGTGAAAATGAAAATCGAGGATTCTATGAGTTGAATTTGTGATTTACAATTGTCAACTTTAGTACTTCTAAAACATTCTATATTTTGATTAAATTTATGAATATACTAGCATAATTCTTCAACAAGCTTTAACTACAAGGGAAAGGAAATGTTGAAGTGAATTATAGGGGTTATGAGATCAATAGGCCATAGGACATGGAATTAAAACAAGACATTGTTTGCAAGCATAGGTGCTATGATCGATGATTATATTTCTATATCAAGATGTTGTGTTTTCCTCAAATAACAAAGTAAGTTCTCCACAATATTTACCACATTAGTCTTGCCTGTAAATTCCAGGACAGGGCTTTGAAGGTTTGTACCACCAAATTTTGCGGAATTTTGAAGGAATAATATATCTGCTTCAGCGGATACTTCCAATTTTTCCTCCACTAGAATATCTTTTAGGTTTCTTCGTATTCAATTAAATTTCATTTTTTCCTCTCATTTTCAAATGTAAATCACAAATTCAACTCACATAATCCCTGATTTTCATTTTCACAATGAGTTGATATTTTCACAAAGAATGATTATTTTGCCTTTGTGAACCTCTATAATTTTGTTGAGTCATCCCCCTTGCCTTACCCGATTTTGGTTGTTGAGGATTGAAGAGGCGGGTTTTCAGGCCCATGGTTGAAGAGGCGGGTTGTCAGGCCCGTGATTGAAGAGGCGGGTTGTCAGGCTTGTGGTTGAAGAAGCAGGTTGTCAGGCCTATGAGAAACTCTCCCCAAGTGAGAGATTTTGCTGGGAAGTGATTTCTTCTGGAGGGAGTCCAACAACAGCTACAGAGCTCTGAGAATTCTCGGTCCGACCTGTTGTTGAATCTTTGGAAGGGAAGTGGAGCAACCGATGGATTGTGCAACAGTGAAGGTGCATATTCCTGGGGTGGGGAAAGCATGTGGGGAATGAGAGTCCATGAGTAGTGGGCATAAGTAGGCTCCTTAGAGAGAATCCTTCTAGCTGCACTCTGCAGTTTCCCGTAGCCTCAGCCTAGGTCTAGGATTCCTTTGCCCTGGGTGGAGTTTAGTCCCAGCTCTAGGGTGACCCACTGTTAAGCATGATGAGAAGTGTGGTCTAAGGTTGGGAGGTTCGTGGAAGGTATGCACATAGTTGGTGGTCATCTATTAAAATATAAGTAACAAATATTTTCTCTCTATGTGATGTATATCTTGTACATGTGTTATAATGTTATCAGAATTGCTTGTGTTTATTGCATGTATAGGTTACTACCATTTCTACATGAATATGTGTATGAACATAATGTTATGTTTGTTTAAAATTTCATCATCATCATCATCATCATCATCATCATATCTATATATATATATATATATATATATATATATATATATATATATATATATATATATATATATATCAGAGTTGTTTCCTCCGTGGCATTGCCCGGCCTGTGTGGTGGTTGGGGACGCAAATAAAAAGGGTATTAGAGCATTATTTGGAGTAGCATGGCCTGACCTAGGTGGTTGAGGGTATCAGAGCATCATATGACAACTAGCCAACACCATTAATTGATCATTCAAAGCAATTCCAATAAGAAGTGAACCGAAAGCCAATGCAAAGGTAACCTTTTAAAATTTCAAAGGAATATAAGATTAATATAATAATAATGATAATATTTTAAAATTATTGTTTAATTAAATATCAAAGAAATATAAGGCTAAATTTTAACATTGAAATATAAACCCCACTCTGTAAACAAGAATACAACTCCTATACAGTTTGGCCTTCAAAAGTAAAAATCCAACAATTATCATATCATTTTGTAACGAAAAGTTGGTCACATTGTAGGGTGAGTGCAAGTGGCTCTTTTAGTGGATGAAGTGGTTGTAAATGTTGCAGCTGGTTGTTTTTATTGTTGTGGTGGCCCTTATCAGTCAAGCTGGAAGAAGGAAATTGTCATCATTTGTCTCCTTGTTTCTTGCTATTTAAGAAATTTCTCTCACTATTTAAACAGATTTCATATCAATGTTCTGAAATGAATATATGATTTTTCATAATTATTTGTATTCCTTTATAAGTTAAACGTGTAGAAAACTAAACTTTATTCTAGGGATAAATTTAAATTGAATTTGGTGGAATTTTCAGGTGTGGTTAGAGTGATTTGAAAAAAAAAATCTTTTAAATATTTTTCCCATTCTAAATCGGTTAAAATACTCAAAATTTTTTATCAACGTTCCAAATCAATCTGAATTCAGACTTCTTAGAATTAGTGATCAACCTTGCTTGTGAAAGATAGTTTAGTGAACTCATTGTCTACTAGATATGCTCAATCATCGCCTCTAATACCCTTGAGGAAGACCACTGGTCATGGAAACCACTAGTCATGGAAGAAAAATGTGACCAACAATCCAATGCCCAGTGGAGAGATCCCTACCTTGTGAATAGCATTGGATTCTGATGGCGGAAATTCTATAGTGGGTATCCATGTTTTAGACAACCATGTTTTCCAACATCTCCATGGATACTAATCTATTAGTTCTCCCACTATCTATTATCACCTTGCATACCCCGTATCTGGTCTTGTAAGTAGTTTTGAACAAACTATTCCTCTGAATGGTTCTCATACCTCTTTCTATGGATTTAGGAGAGATTTCCTCATCATGAGTGATCTTCCTCCTTCCACTTCTTCTACCTTCATCTATGTCTCCACATTCCTTGGTTGCACTTCAGAAATGTTAGCTCATCTAACTCCTGCATTATTCTTGTCAGGACATTCCCAAGACATGTGCCCTTCCACAGGAATAACACTTCACTTCTCTTCCTCTGCCTCTTCCTCTACCTATTGGAAAAGGGTTTCTTCCTCCATAGTGTCCTCCTCTAGAAATTTCTCCTCTAATTATCTAGTTTTCATAGATATCGGTTTCTTCTCCCACCTTCTGGAACTTTTCTCTAATGGTTCCTTCTCCTATGTTAGGATTTTTTCCCCTGTTATGTTGACTCTCCTTCCTTGCCAACTTTTCTTCTACCTTCAACGCTACCTGATAAGAATCTTCCACTGTTCTCATTGTCATCATGCTAATCTCATTCTGGATTTCATACATCATTCCATTAATGTACCTAGCAACTTTTTCTCCATCATTCTCCCTGTGTCTTTCTCTTATGTTCAACTTATAAAATTCTTAGGTATACTCTTTCATGGACAAACCTTTCTGTCTTAGATTCTGCAACTTCCTGAACATATTTAACTGATAATCCTTGGGTATGAATTTAGCCTTGATCTTAGCTACCATTCTATCCCAACTCTTAATTTTGGTCTTACCTTTCCTCCTTTTGTCACCTTGCAATTTGTCCCACCATAAAGCTGCATATCCCTTCAATCTGGTCAGTGCATGCTTTACCTTCTTCTCATCATCAATTTCCTCATAGTCAAATTACTTGTCTAAATCCCTTATCTAGTCAAGCAATTCTTCTACATTCAAATTACCTTCATACATTGGGACTTCCATATTTTCTTCGGTTCCCAGCTTGACAACAACTCTCAGCAATCACTCCTCTACTGCTTGTTCCCCTGCAACTTCTTCTACTTCTACATCTTAACTTTCAGCTTCACTGATATCACTAGCTTCAGGTTCTCTTCTTTGTGTTGTCTCCATGGCATCCAACCTTGCACAAATTTGTCTCATTTCATCTTCCATGGATGCATTGACTACAAGTCTCTCCCTACATCTTCTCGGTGGCATGATTCTAAATTTTCCTTTTCTCACAGAGCTTATTTCCTTTACTGATACCACTTGATGCAAACCCCCACCATTCCCAGGGGCTCACACGACCTCTCGGTCTAGGATTGTTCTCACTAAGGAGATGAATTATCTCTCGGGTCCTTGATGAACCCTCAAAACTATATTCCATGGGCCTTTTTCCTTTTCCCTGCATGAAAATTTGAATTTGCAAGGGTCTGATTACTTCAGTGGATAATTCCACATGAACTCAGGCCAAAACTGTGGGCTAATCTCTTTAATACGCAAGAAATTTGATGCTTCAGATCTTCGGGCTTTGAGAGTTATAAGAACAACACACTAGGATTCTCTTGAATGTCGAATTCATGAATAACTGAACAATGGCGAGGATGAAAAACTCACATTGCATGCCGAGATCTACGACTCACATGTATTTTGGGACTCCGAGCTTTAGGAGTTTTTCCTGCTCCAACATGCAATACCTTCGAATATGTGAATGTCTAACTTGCAGATTGAATAACAATCATCTGCCCCAGATCGATAACCTACGTTTACTTCGAGCTTCAGAGCTTTTTACATCTTGAACCACACTTCCTTCCAGAGTGTCAAACTCTGAATACATGAAGGGCCTCGATCAATGGTCTACATGTCCTCCCCAACGGACGATCGAGATAGACTCTAGCCTTCAAGACTTCAGGGATTTTGAACTCAAAACAAACTACACCCCAGAAATTATGGAGCGTCGAACTCCAAACTCCAAGATCTACCGACATGTGTTCCTCGCGCAATTGACTAAGATCTACTATGGGCTTCAGAGATTTGGGATTTCTGCTCACTCTTGCGACAATGATTCAAAGTCTCTGGATAGTTGAACTTTCGGATACCCATTTATTTGTGGACATGTGTCCCTTGTCTACCAATGATCCATATTGACTTTGAACTTTAGGGAATTTGCTTCCTCCACAACACACACCTAAAAACTGTCGAATTCACGAAGTCTGAAGGAATTAAAGGGTTAATATGCATGCTCCTTCTCCAGATATAACAACTATGAAAGGATCTAACTCCTTCTGAGAAGATCTCATCCACTCACCCTCCAAACAAAATGGATTCTTCCTTTCAAGAATTAAATATCGTTATCCTTCCTCATCTTTATCAAATCAAAGGACTTAGGATTTGGCGCACACCTTGTGCTCCTCCTTAGTCTAGAACCTAGATTGTCTTATGGTGCACACTTGCACTACTTCTCCTGATCTTGAGACTTAGAAAAATCTCTTGTGTGCTCCTTACGCTCTCTCTCCTTGAGACTCTTTCAACACTTCACTAATTGTTGACCCTGTGCACACCTTGCACGGGTCTATCCTTCGAGGTTTTATACTCAAACGAGTATATGTACACTCCTTGCACTCACTCTACAAAATTCACACTATCTCTCCTGAGTTATTGAGTCTGTAAACGACGCTGCCTTCGCACTCCTTGCATGGGCACTGTGCACTCCTTGCACCAGGATTTCAGAAGAGAAACAATTGAAACTTACAAAACATCAGACGTCCATTCATTCAACCATGAAATACACACACATAGGCATATAAACATAGAATATAGATAACATAACATTACCCAAATAGCTCAGAGATAAGCACACTTAGACATGTGAAGAAAATATCCTCTATTATATTCCTTCAGAAAATATTTACAAGAGGTTCAACAACTCTCAGCTTCTTTCCATAACTAACCAACAATATTTCTTCAACAACTGACTAACAATTCTCTATAGCTCTCTTTAGCAACCTCTTTTGGGCATAGATTACATACATTTATACATGAAGGGGGCTTATCGATCCTTCCCTTCAGATTATTCTAGTGCTTTCATATCATAATTAAAAGCATCTTAGCACTAAGCTTATTGCAATAAATATTCATTTACATCTTCAAATCTGAGGTGATACTTAGGATCTGTACAACTACAACCCATTAAAGGAAATTTACAATTATCCTTACAATACAATGGCTCTCTCTTCCTCGGTCCTTTTCAAACTTTATTACATTAAATGATGGATTTAAAACAAAATGAGAAGGTTGGTGCTTCTCCGTCCTTGATTTTTGCTCCCTCCTAGTTCGTTGTTACGATGGTTGCTGACGCGTTGCTGAGTTGGAGAGATGCTTCTACATCAATGTTGATGATATATTCATAATAGGAAATGTTGATGAATTGATGGAATAAATCAAAAGACTGTTGTTGATCCAGAATAGGATCCAGGAGCCTGACAGGGCTAAAAAAGGCTCAAAAATGAAAATGCTCAGAATTCAACGAAACCAACGCCATTGTGTCCGTATCATTATCCCAATTCCAGCCATATATTTACTTTCTCAAAAAAAACTCCGGATGTGAAAAATATCGCACGACAATTAGATTCTTCTATGGCAAAACTCAATGGTCAACTGGCAAATGAATAAGTGCCACATGGCCCAGGCATGGGCAGCCACATTGCACTTCACTATTGGTTGGCATGTAAAAAGTATGTAGGGGTCCATGGGATTCGAACCTTTGACCCATGGCTAACTCCAATTCTTTGGTAAAGCCCTATTACCAACCTACCAAAGCTAAATTGATGAAAAAAACCCACTTTTATATAGTTTTGGGTTAAAATGTCCAAAGGAGGGCGCAAGGGGGCTAGGGATAAGCCCCAGAAAAAGGTTTCATGGTAGGTGTATGCTCAAGGGCTAGTGTTGGGCATGCCCAAGGGGCAGTTTAGCCCATAACACATGAAAGGTGCCCCAAAACCAGGAGCTGCAGTTAAGGGGGCTGGCACTTAAGCACTAGGTGCGCCAGCACTTGGCCATGTGGCCCCATACGACCTAGAAAAGGGGGCGCACACCCTGTTAGAGGGGGATACTCTATAATTTGGGGAAAATGTGGTTTTTTAACATTACAGAGTGGGTTTTTCACTGATATTATGCCCAAAAAATGGATTGTTTGGGGATTTTGGCCCATTTTTGGGAGATATTGGGCTCTTTTTGAGGCAAGATTTTGGGAGGAAGTTGGGAATGGATAACCAACTTTAGATATATATAAACCAAGCCTGTTTGAGTCCATGAAGGACAGTCATATCATAGTTATGCGGAAGAAAATCCAAGCCAAAGCCATTTTTATGCAGGGAAGTTGTTGAGGAGTAGATGCTTGCGAACCATTTCTGGGAGCTACACTCAGTCTTTTTCAATGCCGTCAGTTGTGTTGGATTTCTGAGGTCAAGAAGAAAATAGTGAGACCAGTATGAGATCCATTTGATGTACTTTTTCTGTACTGTACAAGCATTGAAGAATTAATAAAGAAGCCTCCCCCATTGAGACAAAGGCCCGGAGACGTAGACAATTTTGTGTCGAACTCCGTTATCTATTCTATTGTGATGGTTTGTTGTTCTTATGCTTCAGTTCAGATCTATATATAGTCTTTTGGCTTCTATGTTTCCTCATTAAATTCATCCTCTTTCATTCATCTTCTTAAATATTTCATTAACACATGCAATTAATAACTCAACCATAGTCATTAAAAGATCTTTTTGGATCAAGTGGTATCAAAGCTAGTTGACGTTTGGATTTGATTTTTGCATGTTAACCAGGGAAAATATATAGCATGGTGAAGGCAATCTTGTTGCAGAGAATCCATTAATTGGATTGAGAAAGAGAGCTTCTCACAGCGAGAAGATGGCATCGGAAGAAGGGCTTTCTTAGGAAGAGAAATATTTCTGGAAAAATTTCCTTGCTATGTCGGAGATGGTGAAAGTTTTGTACGAGGATTGCTTGGAACAAAAGAGACCAATTTTGGGTGAATCTTCAAAGGGATAAAGTGAAGAGGAAGAGGATCATCCTCAGATTCCTCCTTCACCTCCATCATCACCTCCTTCTTCTCCTTCTTCTTCAAGTTCAAGTTCTAAATCTAATGCAAAGAAACATGTTCATAAACATAAAAAGGAAATGCCATTATTAAAACTTGATGTTAAATTTGAGTTACCCATATATGATGGTGAAGTAAATGCAGAGAAACTTGACAATTAGATCAGGCGGATGGAGGTTTACTACAGTGTGCAACAGATCAAGGATGAGGCCACACAAATCAAGTTGGCATCTTTGAGACTTGCAGGTAAAACTCTCATCTGGTGGAAAAGCAAGTTGCAAAATGGAACACAACAAGTGGGTAATGTATTCCCATCATGGAAAAGCTTCATTTCTGCACTTAGGAAACAATTATATCCTTTGTTTTATAAAGAAAAAGCATTGATTGAATGGCAATCTTTAAAACTAAGAAAAGGACAAACAGTGCAAGAGTATACAAATGGATTTCGAAAAATGGCATTGATGTTAGATATCCCTTTACAAACACAAGAAACTCTTA
>JZKD02S1674162.1:262879-276235 GCA_000966675.3 Picea glauca
AAAAGGTGCCCATGTTCACGACATTTTCTGCATTTGAAGGGGATGTGTTCATAGTCTATAATTTGGGCCCATTCCTTGTCTTGGTATTCTAGGGTAACTGTGCCTGGAAAATCTTTGGAGATGTTCATATAGACACATATCCTTTCATACGAGGTGTATTTTCTCTGTTTGGTAGCTTCGGAATTTTTGACATAGTTACCCAAGGTGTTACCTAAGCCCATTAAAATTCCCTCTAACCAAAACTCTTGAGGTAGGGAATAGAGGCAAATCCATACTGATGCATAGGCGAAGTTTTCCTTTTCTGGGCAGAAGCGATATGTCCAGAACCTCAGGTAGAGACCAACAAAGTTGTAGAAATATGATCCTCCTTCAAAGATCTAATCCTTGTCCTCCATGTTGTAGAATATTACTTTAAAGAGTACTTTGGAGCTTAGTTGAAGCTCATAATATCCCTTAGGGTTCCACCACGACTTGATCCAATGAGCTAGGTCCTTTTCTGAGGGCCAGAGACCTAGGAATTTTCCTATGACGCCATGGTCCCTCATGAACTTCATCTGATCCCCTATCCTGGTGGTTTTGATAACATACCTAGGTGCAACCGGGGCGTGGGGGATACATTTGTTGGGTATCCAGACCCGAGATTCTTTTGGATGCAAGGAATCTGCATCCATATTCGAATCCTTACTTCCAGTCATGTATTCTTGTATATATTGTTCTCACATGTGCAGAGGTGACTCAAAGGATGGATGACGCACTCTGGCATTCTTCGAGTCATTTGCTACGGTGTTACGGTAAGAGGGGGCTTTCACCCCCCCTGTTGTGCCCATTTTTCAGTGGCATTCAGAGCCGCTGAGCAACAACGTTCAATGTGTACAAAGGAGGTCAGAAGAAGTCAGGTCGTATGGGTTCTTGAGAATTAAAGACCTAAACCTTGTAGGGCGTCGCTTGCAAAGCTTGAGTTGTCAATAGTTAGAAATGTTTTCACCCATGTTGTTGGCATAGTTAGCATTCTCCATACAACTATATTTTACAAATGATCATTCTATGGTGATGGATTATTAATAATATTTCAAGATTATTTCTTAGAGTTTGATTAAAGGAGTAGATGCCAAAATATATCAAAAGATAATATTTGTTGTCATCGAGGTTTTCTTGGTGTAAAAATGGAATGTGGTTATTTCTCACTTAAATTTGATATTTTTAAATGATATATTTGATCTCTTCAATTAGTTTTTCGGATTATTTTCACCTTACAAAAAAAAAATTTCTTTCAAATAAATTATATAAATATTTTAGACAAATATGGAAACGATTTCCTCTGTCACAATCAATTAATAAAAATACATTTTTATAACTTACAAAAAGTTTGTTTCTTTTAAATAAATTAGATAAATATGGAATCGATTCCCTTAGTCACAATCACTTAATAAAAATATATTTTCATAATAATATGATATATATTTTTTTTAAATATAAATTAATTAAATGATATTTTTCATCAATTCATTATTTGAAATGACTTATTCTATAAATACTATTTTGTTTTAAATGATAACTTCAATCTAAGGTTACTATTATGCAACCTAAGCAATATTAAAAATCAATTTTTGCAATAAAGTTGTATAAGAACATTATTGTTAAGTTTAGGAATATTGGGGGTTGGTTAAAAAAATTAACTGTAATATTGGAGTCAAGTAAGGTTGTCCCTTGTCCCCTAATTTTTTTTGCATATACATTGACAAGTTAGAATATTGTTTGGAAGAAGCAAGTTGTGTCGGCTCAACTCTCACTGGGATAGTCATCATTCTTATTCTTTACGTTGATGATATTGTTCTTATGGTGAGGAGTCCCGAAGATCTTGGCAAGCAACTAAGAATACTCAAGAATTTCTACTCCAATACAAGTATGACTGCTAACACTGACAAAACAAAAAGCATGAAAATTAAGTGCAATAAGATCAACTGCAATAATTTCATATATGACAACAACAACTTGGAGGAAGTTCCTTCATATAAATATATCATAATCAATATTCAACACAAGCACAAATGGAATTATAACATTGAGAAAAGGATAAATCAAGGATGGAAATCTTATTACGGGTTTGAAAGAAATTTTAAATCAACGAATCTTTGGATATGGGATAAGAAAAAGCTCCTCTTTGAGACTCTCATTACTCTTGTTATTTTATATGGATGCGAAGTTTGGAGATGTAGTATCTTTATAGAGTCATGGAAAAATATGGATAAGATCCAAAAGAATTTTATAACCTATAATCTCAAAATTAAAGGAAATACAGCCTATCCAATCCTCCTCATAGAAGAAATCCTTTCCCCCATTGAGAGCATAGCTATGACCGTATACCTATTGTATAAGAACAAGTTAAACACCATGAAAGATAAGAGGATTCCTATAATTTCTTCAAAATCCATCTAAATCACTACAAGGAGAACACTTTCTAGCAAATGTTTTTATAGAACCTCCCCCAAAAAATTATCCCTTAGTTGTTTATAGTGGAGGTTGTTAGCCAAGGTAGGCGACTGAAGGTTTTTCCAGAGGATTTTTTACCGGTGCACCTTTAAGGTACATACGCACCCGTGCACACCTAAAACATATCGTACCGATGCTTAAATGGTCAATTGCACTGTCATTGTTCACAAGGGAGGTTGTTAGTGGAGGCGGACAACCGAAGGTTTTTGCAGAGATATTTTTCTATGCACCTTTAAGGTACATACACACCGGTCTACAACTAAAACATAGTGCATCGATGCTTAGATGTTCAACACATCATCATAAGTTATATAAAAAAAATAACAAGCACCAATCAAAGTGCACTGATGCCATTGAATCTTACGAACTGGTGTGTATAATTATCCTCTAACACACCTTGGTAGGGTAAATAAAAAAAATACAAAACCGATTTTCATTGTGAGACCTCATCCCGTGCTTTCAATCTCTCAAGAAAGCATCAATGCTCACTCTATTTTCATAGATGTCCCGTTTCTAGTGCTCCTCTGCGAGTTGGATAACCCCACAAGCAGATTCCATACATTTACAAATTTTGAAAATTAACATGAATTTTCATTTCCTTTCAATGGTGGAACCATGCCTCCTCAGGACATAAGAGTCTAGGAAATTTGTTTATTACCTTCCCATTTTCATTTTCATCCAATTAAAATTTGAATTTAGCTTGAAATTTGGGACTTTTTTCAATTTTTTTTGAATCCCCACGATGCTTCTGTATGATTCGACTCGCTCCAGTGCAGTGTGTCCTATGCTAAATTCATAGTAATCATTGTCACTAGTGCATATAATTTTATTGTACTTAATAAGTGCATCATTTTAAACGCCTGATAAACAACATGCATGTACTTTTCGAACATAGAAGCACTAGTGCATTCCATCTAACCAAGCACATTGCTCAATTTATGCCTTATAAAATTTAACTCAACGGTGCAACTATTTTAAACAAATGCATTAGTGCTATTAACATAACCTCACCGAGACAAAAATAGACTAATTTGGCATAGTAGGGAGTTTACTTTGACACCTCGTATTCGATGCTTTATGCTTAACAAAGTACCACTAAAAAAACTATGGTGCTTCAATAATTTTCATAGTGGGGTGTTTCCATGTTGCTTCTCTCTTGAACTGGCTTCATCTACTTATGGAATTCTTCCTACATTCTTGAAGTAGATAAGATTACCTACTAAAGCGATGACCAAGTAAAGATTATGCATCTTCTAGTGTCAGAGTGCATTTTGCACCCAAGGTCATAGCCCCTTCAGAAAACAAGACAACATATATTCATCAACCATGTCCTTGATTTCCAACATAAGGCCCAAAAACACCTTGATTCACTCTTGGACCTTACTTGTATGCTTAATATCCATTAACTACTTCCCTGCAATCCAAGTTTGATTCCACGGTAAAAAATAAGTCTGCGAGGTCTATTTCATCTCTTTGTCATTGGAACTATCGGTCACCAATGTGCTCCCTTGGAGGAGGAGAACGTTCAATAAACATGCACAAATTGTGAAGCAATCAACACTTTGACATTCCAACTTTCCTTTAGAAAAGTTGTTCTCTAATACCAACTTTCAGGACCATAGATATTTCCACCTATTTTTTCACTTAAAGTAGACCTGTGGCCCTCATGCTACGCACTTAACTATTAGGAAGTTATAACCAACTCCTTGAATAATACGAACTATATTATTGAAGAAAGGTATTCTATATGCCTAGTTTGTTTACTTAGATTACATAGATTGGTTGGTGAGCATGGGGAACAAAGGAAAGAAGGTGTAAGCTCATGTAGCACAAACAATAACTTACTTAGATGAAATATAGTATGTCTAGTTAATATAGATTGAACCCTAATCTAATGATGAATATAGCAACAACTATCCCATATAAATCTTATACAGGTAACACACTCAATAAGTACGTGTCATCCCTAAGTAATAATAATGAATAATGTTGAGATAATAGCATACATGGAATCAAGGACTAGTATTGAATCTCATATATGAGTGAGATAGAGCTTATACTTGTATTCCTTAATAAGATATGGTAACAATTATGATATCTAAGTAATGGAAATGTAAGCTCCATATTATATAATGCCAATATGGTGGTTAAACATAACTCTACATGATCTAATTCCATGTGTTTACTTTGATTCCATCTTTCTAATAGGTTGATATAGTCATGATATCAGATTTAATGTAAGGAGAATGATTAGGGCATACAACTAACCAATATTCAGAGAAATATCTCTTGTTTATTGATACTAGTATAACCATTGATATGATGGTAACTATGATCATAAGGGTAATCAATCACATAATAGACTATATTACTAGATAATGTTATACGGTTTGTGAATGTTATACGCCCATGTAATAGTCAAACATTTCATATGCTTTGAGTGCTATCTATGGATCAAACATATTGTAATCATAGTAACAAGCACAACAAGGATGATCTTATCACAAAGGCTAGTTATTCCATATTCCTTATATACTCTATAACAAGCTATTACCATTCCATTTAGCTAGGATATGATTCAATGGGATTACTTTACCTATGCTAGTAATCATATAAGGCTAGTTATGATAAGGGTTATAGATATGATAGTGTTCAAACCAAGCTTCATTCTTACTTATGGAACTAATACTAAGTGATGTGGTATGTGCTTAACCTTTCTAACAAAATCTTAACAAGAGATCCATAAGCTTGATACAATTCATAATGATTGTATATTCCATAATATTTATTCCATGAATATGATGGGATATGATATACCAAGAGTTTGCATTTCCATTGCTTAACTATCTTAACAAGAGATCCATAAGGTTGATACAATTCATAATGATTGTATATTCCGTAATATCTATTCCATGAATATGATGGGATATGATATACCAAGAGATTACACTTCCACTGCTTAACTAGGGACCAATAATGATGGTGGTTAAACTATTGTAAAGATAAAGTTACAATAGGTATGTAATCTAAATGAAATGGGTAAACATGACCATATTTAACACAATGAAGTATGAATACTAGATTACCATGATTACACCTAGTAGCAATATGTGATTTATGTATGACATATGTTATGGAAATGAAAGAATCATTATAGCTACTATATCAACAAGTGTTGCATGGCAGCGTAGTCCCTGCTAGGTTGTTATAGCGGGACATAGCAGAGACACGTGGGAAGCAGCTCGAAGTACATGTGGTATCCATGCAGAGGATGAGAGGATGACCACAAGACATTGGGCTGGTACATGACCCCCAAGGTGTGTACAGTTCAAACATGGGACTTAGAAATTTTTTGTCTCAACCAGAATTAGTTTTCTTTGAAATTTATCAAAAATTAACAATTCTTTGCATTAAAGAAATAGTCAAATATAATATAGACACCGAAATAGTTTTCTCTCAAATTTATCAAAAAATAATAATGTATGTTACATATTTCTGGAATCTGTTCCATTTTTCTGGAAGTATAAATAATTAACAATGCTTTGCAATAAAGGTTCCTGGAAAAAAGGACCAGGAATCACACACATTAAACATTCAAATATAATATGGAATCTGTTCCATATTTATGGAAGTTTAAATGCATTTGTCATATAGACTGGGATTGGGGCTTTCGTGGACCATAAAATAAATAAGTACAAGAAATAGGACTGTAGAAAGAAGAAGTGCGCGACGGTAGATAGGAAGACTTGAAAAGAAGAAATTGGAAGTTATGAGTCTTTGGTTAGAGATTTCTATTTAAATAGGTAGACTAACTAGATTGATAAAGAAAACAAGATGTGATCAGTATAGACTTACTATGAAGCCGGTGTGTTTTTTTTGTTATCGTCAAGGACCACTGGAATCGTGCCAACCTATTGTTGTCCTTCGTCGATGAGCTTGTCCATTCTTCATTGGAACCATTCTTCAATGTAGTTTCTCATGGGGGCCACGTTGATTTCATCTCGGATTTCTATGTCAAAAAGATCATTTTCTAATTTTGTTAGATCCACAAAAATACATGCAGAGCTTGTTCAATTCCTTCATTGTGTGCTGAATATTTCACTAGCCTAGTCTCGACCTCATCTTCACCATATTCAAGGATGTCGTAAAACTTTTCTAAAGACAACCCCTTTAAAATATTAAGTTGTTCATTGAAGGCTTGTTTGTTCAAGGACAAGGACTTGAGGATTAAGTTTGGGTCTTGAACCTTGTTGGTACTTCCGACTAAGTCTATTTGGGTCAGGTTTTTGAATAATTCTTCTTTCTCTGATATGGCTTGTTCACATGATTTGAGAATGAGTTGCAGATTCGTAACCTTCTTTTTCCAGCATTCTTTTAATTGCTTGATCCACTTTGGGGAGGGGATATCCTCTTGTCTTCTTTTCAGATCTGAGTTGTTGATAGCATGGTTGGAAAAAGGGGTCACCATCTGTTCATAGAAACATTCTTCATTTTTTAAATCCGTCTGCAAATATCTATGCAAACCATTTTCCCTCTTTCGAAAGGAAGCTATATTTTGTGATGTTTCCCAGGCTTCAGTAATTAGCTGCATTCTTTTGTTGATGTTCCTCTCTACAAAGGCTCTACAGGATGTGAGGAGGTTGGAGGATCTTTTCAACTTGGTTGCAAGGGTAGCAACAACAATTTTTGCTAAAGAACTGGAACACTATGGTAGCAATGAAAGCCTCCTCAAATTCCTTGACTCGGTCGTTCAGTTTGGCATTCTCCACTTCAATTGCTCCAATGGAATCATCAAGAGAATCACTCGTTACGTAGTGAAATCGGGAGATTTGGGATGACAACATTTCACTAAAGTTAATATTTGTACGAGATTTTCCTTTCTTATTTGTTACATCTCTCTTTTCAATGATTAAATTTTTAGATTGGCTGTCAAAAAAAATGCTCTAGAATACGAAGGATTCATCTTCGTCAAAAATGTCGGTCTCAGATATTTCCATTGTAGAACTATGGTGCATCATGTCCGCATGCGGGTCAACTTTCTGGAACAGGGCATCCCCAGAAGTTTCAAGTTGCATGTGCTCACGTTCAATTTCGGGTTTTTCTGCCTTCCCTGCAATTCTTTTTCTCTTCTTTGTTAGCGGAATCTTGTGAGAACTATTGATTTTTTCATGAGGGTTCTTATCTCCTCCTCCGTTTGAATATTTTTGGGTTGATTTCTTACTGGGGTGGGTCGTTGAATTGATGCTCCATGATGTCATGCTCTTGGGAGTGCTGGCCGGGGACTCGCCACTCTTCTCACCAGATCCTTTTCCTTGTTGTTTGTACAATTTAGTTGCACTTTGCAATGTCTCTACCTCACAATTGTATGAAGTAGGAGTGTTGTCATCACTATCTCTGTCTTTGGTCAGGCGTCTATGGATAAAATATATTATAAAGACAACTGATAGTAAATGTTCTCAAAAAATCCCATTAGGTTCAAACCCTTTTAGCCTTTGAGAATATTTTAGGTTTAAGTTCTTGAAATGACCAGTGAATTCGTCAATCTTGTTGACATTTCTGCACACGAAGTCCCTGACTTTCTAGGGCAGAGGAATGAACTGTTTTTTTCTCTTGTCATGGAAAAAATGCAACGAGTGGTTGTATTGCCTTGATATTTCTGTAACAAACATCTTGTCCGTGATGTGGCATGGAAGGAAAGTAGGATTTTCCTTGGAGCCAAAGATCATTATTACACTGTAATTTTCCTTTTGTTCAAGCATCCCCTTCCTTTCCAAAAACTTGGTTGCCTGGTGTTAACAGGTAAATCGGTGAATGTGGACATAGACTAATCCCCCTAGATCCACCTAGATATAAAACAAACCACAACAAGACATGGCGCTTTCCCTAGGCTCTAATCATCAAATTTACTACTGAACAAAAGACGATAGACGTACCTTTAAATGTTGCTTCCTTATGTCTTTGTTGTTCTTGTTTTGCTTTGGTGCTCTTGTGATACTGATCTTGTAGTGAGACACAAACCAACCAAAGTGAAAACAAAGAGAGCACATTCAATGACAGCCTATGCATATTATCAAGGATTTATGCAATAAAATAAAGATAATTCTATGGGAAAGAAACATGCCACTGTATTATATTAAATAATAGGAAGAGAGATTACAACTAGATGCCTTGATGTCATAAGGTTCCTTCCAACAATTTCTTGCTTCCCACACACTTCTTGCTCCAAGTATTTTGAGACCATGGATCTAATAGCTACTCACAATCTATCTTGACAAAGAAAAGCTCAAACCCAATCTAACCAAGCTAACAAGCTCAAAGAATTTCCAACCCAATCAAGCTAACTTTCTCCATGAGAGTTCCTCTCCTTTTATGAGTTGAAGAGGATAAGGTGAGGAGGTTAGGATGATCCCACTAAATCATGAAAGCGAGTAAGATCCAAACCATTCGAAGGCCACCTCACCATAGAAGCTTCTCCTTCTAGAAGCATCAAGAAGATGCTCATTTTTCCCACGTATGAAGGCCGCCATGACCTAGCTATAATGCAGCCTGCAGAAACTCTGCGCCCTAGCTATAGTTCAGCCTACACAAATCAGGCATTTCCACACCCTAGTTATGGTGCAACTAGCGGAAATCCTCCAAAATAGGGCTTTAAAGAGGAAAACACAACTTCTTCTCTCAGGAAAAGCTCTTCTCCCTTATTTCTTTAGAAATTCAGGCCACTGACCCTTCTGAAGACAAAAAGTAGGTTTACATCATTAACAATCATAGGGATGATGAAAATAATGTGTAACACCTAGCGAGACATCCGAGGAGCATCCTTTCCTAACAATAAATATTTGAAAACTGAGACAAATCTATTAAAAACTTCATAAAAACAATGGGAGTCCTTGTGCCTCCACAAGGCCTAGTATTAGAATGTTACAGGGTCAAATTCACAGCTTATCTTCTTGGACAGAGATAGTTTTAGAAACGGACAACAATGCACTATTGAAAAAATCAAGTAGGATGACATATAAAATTTATTTGATTCTTTGAATCATGATAGTTGGGAACAGATTTCAATGGAAATTATCTTTCCCCAATCGAAAATGAATTGTTCATTGATTGTGAAGTACAAAATATAAATAACTATATGGGAAATGCTTGACGTGGATTCTTGTCATGTTATTCTTGTAAACAACCAAGCAATTTCCCTGAATGGATTTCTAAAGGAATTGACCTGCAACTTTGTGATATCTTCAGGAACTATTGTTAGGTCTTCAAGGAGCTCGGGTAAGAGGTACAACCCGTTATCATGTTTTTCTAGGAACTATTTGCAATATTATCCTCTGAAGGTCAATGTTGGCTCTAGAAATATTAACATCTTACGAAAGACTTGAGGTGACAAAGAAATAGGAGAATGGTCACATAGTGGAATAATTATTTGGATTGAAACATATTTTTCGGCACACCAAGAGACCCCCTCCTTATAATAAAAAACCTCAGGGACGTAACCTGCACGAGCGATTCCAGAGGTCCAAATCACTTCTTTTTGGGCGAAACAGGATGAATAGTAAGAGTATGCCTTGGACCACTAGAAGTTTTGGTCCTCACATCCGAAGATATTCACTGTATCTCCACAGAACTATTGTCGAGATGCTGCCATAAGTTTACGAGAACGTTGATTTTCTCCAGGAAATGTTTGAAATGAAGAGTTGGAAGGGATAATATAATCCTTCACAAATCTTGGTCCAATGCGTGTGGATGGGAGATCTCCTTGAAACTTTCTATCATTAATCACAATTTGGATGGTTGTTGCGTGATGCGCTATTAGCATTAAAGACTAGTAATTGCATACATAGAAGTGTGAACATGGAGGGTACGACAATGAGAAATTAAGGATTGGATATTTCTTGAACGGGCCAATGCGACGACCCGTGTTTGAGATTAACAATCGAAAGGGATAATATAACTCTCCACAGATCTTAGTTTAATGCGTATTAATGGGACATCTCCTCGAGCATTTCACTCATTAATGACAATGTTGACGGTTCCTACATGGTGAGTTATTAGCATGAAAGGTTACTAATTGCATATTAATAAAGAGGTACGAAGGTCGCGGGGATGGGAAATGGAAATTAAGGAGTGTCTAATTATCAAAAGCGGTCCCGCGGGCTTCAAAATAGGGTTACAAGGGACAACCGTTGGAGGTGAGGGCCCGAGGGTCAAATTGTATGTCTCGAAACTTTTTGAGTGAAAAATGCATAGCATGGAAGAGGGCATGATGGGACAGTCCAGAGGGAAATTTTTATATCGTGGAAGTCTAGGTAATGTTTGCAGGACACAGAACAATGGAAGTGAAAACGTGATCCTGCCTATCTGGGAACCCACAATCGAAAAAGTGGCTCAAGTGAAATAGGGAAACAACTAGGCGGATTCATTTTCGCTAATATATTGAAACTTGTAATATATATCCCATCATATGGCAAGATCTTTTCTGCATGTCTCTTGGTAGAAAAGAGAAAATAAGAGAAAATAAATTCAAGGAGTCGAGCTTCATTTAAATTTTACTATCTCGCTGACGCTTTTCTTTTTAATGACAGTTTGTACGGTTTTTGCATGATGAATTGTTAGCATTAAACCTTGGTCATTGCATTCTTTGAAGGAAGTGAAAAGGTGGCGGGCATAGTAAACAGTGACTAAGAACTGGAGATTTTGTGAACCTGCCAACCCGAGGATCTACGAAAGAGATTTCGTGAAATGGGAAAGTATGGAAAGCGGTCGAATGGGCTTCAAAATTAGGGTGGCAATGGTTCCCTAGGAGATGAGACTTCTCGAGGGTGAAATTGTATGTCTCAGAACTTGAGTGAAAAATGTGTACCATGAAAGAGGAGATGATATGGGAGTCTGGTGGTCAATTTGTATATGGCAGAAGTGTGGGAGATCTCCTCGAGCCTTTTGCTCATTAATGACATGTTTAAGGTTCATGCATGATGAAGTGTTAGCATTATAGCTTGCCAATTGCATATCAAGAGATAAGTAGGAAGGTGGCGGGGACATGGAACACAAATTAAGGAAGGTGAGGGCTTGAGGGTTGAATTGTATCTCTCAGGAGTGTTGAATGCATATTAGGGAATGAAGGTGCATTCTTGCAGATAAATTGTATATTGCAGACTTCGGGTACCATTTCTAGTCACAGAACATTGGAAACACAATGTTGATCCCACCACTCCGGGAACCCAAAATCAAAAAAGTGTCTAAGTATGGAACATAGAAACGGTAGGTCGAACTCGATACACAGTAGATGTACCAAGTCATGGAGATACAACCAACGTGGGGCTAAGTATTGAAAGAAATGACGGACGGTTAGGCTCCTGAGGGGGCATTCCAGTGGACAAATTTTATATCGCGGAACTCCAGACACTGTTTGCAAGTCACAGAAGATTCTAAACACAATTTTGAGGCCCTCAATCCGGGAACCCACAATCGAAAAAGTGTCCAAGTATTTTGATTACGTATTATCTATAATATACGAGATGGGATACTAGTATTAAGCATGTTGAAGTTGATCTGTTATCAGAATAATAGCTTAGGTAATGGTATTGGTACTAATGTATTATCCCTAATAAGTAGATCTATCACTATTACATGTTACTAGTAATACTTATAGATCTTATATAAGATGGAGTTAAAGCTTAGTTATAGTAATCATAGTAATGGTAAAGTAACACTTACTCATACATGTTGAATCCTTAAGCATTGATTACATGTGTTTATTTTGTGGAATAAAGGCAAAACATGATCTCGTAATAGAAGAGTACTAGTACCATTGTATCACTAATCGATAATCATCTTAGATACTTTGTATCTATATTTTTTCAGATATGTAAACTATGTAACAAGTAAGTGATCCTTATCAACTAGTATTGAACATGAGTACCATAAGTTTAATTATCACCATTAGAACAAGCTTGTACACAATGAAATCATTTCTTGTAAACTGTAGTAATAACCATAATGTATGATCACCTATATTGTAAGTTGTAACTAGTATAAGTATAGTGTAATGAGTGAACACCATTGTAATTTCACATATTAGGTTATTCATTTTATGAGATTATTTAGCCATGGTCAAAGGGTAAAATAACTACAAGTCATTGTTCGTATTAACATTAAGATGGTAGGTGATACTATGGGATTAGTACTGAGATTTTAATAGTCACAACACTAGTAACGTTATATCACTTCTATCATTGTGAAATCATTGTAGTTATATTCAACAAATCTCATTGTGTTTCCATATTTATTACTAGTATAGAGCTTCGATTACCCTTACTATAAGATAATGACATATGCCTCTTTCAATACGATTGGTCATATAATGCTTAAAGTTACTAGTTCTTGAAATCTCATAGCTAAACCTTATCCATAATCAATTTATTTCATCGATATGAGTAACATACCACCATAAACAGTGAGCTCAAGGCTATGTGTTTAACTTACACTAAGCATTTAGGTAAAGTCAATGGTTTCCACACATTATGTTAGTGCAAGGATATGTTAGATTAGCCTTATAAGCATATTCAATCTAATAAGGTAAGCTAATTCACTAAGATTCATTATGGAACTGGTTGATCTCAAGCACATGATATATCTTATATTTAATAGGGTATTACTAGTTACCACTCATTATGGAAACAATATTGGTTGGTCTTAAGATGATCTTGGTTGATAAGCATGTCATATATTTACTTATATTAGGGAAATAAAGGTGATTGAATCCTATGTAACAATGGAATTATCATCATACTAAGTAGAGTATGGAGTGTTTACTATGATAAGTTGATTACTAATACTAAGTGTGGTGTATCTATATGGATATCCATA
>JZKD02S1674162.1:276245-292172 GCA_000966675.3 Picea glauca
TTCAAGGAAATTTCTTCTCTTCTTGGTTGGAAGTCTTGGGTATGACACTAATAATGGCACTAAGTTATGGGATTTAATCCAAGGGTTGAGGTGTGCAATACATTGTGGTTACTTTAAGATCATTGTTGAAGGATATTCTCATCTTCTCATTCAAATGCTATCCAAACTCTAGAATGGTTCCTCTCTTAATAAGGTCTCTACGAAATGGAGACTTGCAACCGACTCGTCTCTCCTTCAATATGAGATTTGCTCCATTCCAGTCCTCATAGCTTTGCATGTTAGAAGAGATGTAAATAGAGTGGCTGATAGTTTAGCCAATGAAGGAGTTAATTTAATAATGGGAGATCTTGATAGGGCTTGGGAAACCTCTCTGAGTCATATCCTTATAGCTTATTGTCACACATTAGCTCAAGAGGATTTGGTCTCCCTAGATGGAACATGACAAGCTAGAACTTTGGATCTTTTTGTCTCCACATCGATTGGTTTCTTGTTATGGTGGACTAATGTAACTCTATGTATATATGCTTTTAATTAATAGAACTTTCTCATTGGATTTAAAAAAATTAATTAATTAAAGATATATAATCAAATTTGAAACTCGTTAATAGTATGACTCAAAAAAAACATCGTGGTTAGTAGAATATGAATAAGTTGCACTTCACTTTTGTCCAAAAAAGATATGGTGCCACCAAATAATCTAGCTTACCACTTTTTATGTAAAGAATGTTATCTACTATCAAAAGTATTGCTTCGAGAGATAGAAAATTTGTAGCAATATAAAACAATTAAATTGTAACACAGATTTTGAAGAAGCAACAAGTATTTCTTTGTACGATCGTTAGCGTCTTCCAATCTGGAAAGTTGACTTGCAAGTAGAGAACGCAACGCTACCTCAACCGATAGCTAGTCAATAACAACATTTGTTTCCTTTTCCTTGGTAAAACATATCGATGTATATCTTTGTGAAGTTTTAACATATTTAAATAAGTTCCTTTTCCTTTGCAAAACTTATTAATGTACATTGTTATGTGAAGTTTTAATATATTTGACCAATTTTCTCAACCTGTGTTGAATGTGACATTAAAAAATAGTCTATTCATATTGATGTATATTGTCGTGTGAAGTTTTAACATATTCGAACAATTTGAATTTGAATTTTCCTTTTAAAAACTGATTGATGCATATCATTGTGCCAAGTTTTAGCAAATTTGACCAATTTTCTCGGCATATAAACTTAATGTGACATATAAGATTAATGTGACATATTTGACCAATTTTCTCAGCATATAAGCTTAATTTATTCACATGATCAATTTTTTTTTATGTGGTCGCATTCATGCACATCACAACATAATCACTTTTGTTTGATGTGATCACATTCATCCACAAGTGTCACCAACTTTCTCAGCATGTGACCTTCAAAACTACCCTCGTTTTCTTCACAGATGCACAACATAATCACTTTTGTTTGATGCAGTGACATTCATGCACAACACAACATAATCACTTTTGTTTAATGTGGTCACATTCATTCGTCTGATGATGTAGTGTTAAGGGAGATAAGAAGGTTTGAATCCCTCACCTTCTTTATGTGTGCAAGAATCTTGGAGTGTCAACTCTGTGCCATGGAAGTGGAAGTCTAGCTTAAGAGTGTGTAGGTTTATCTATACATTGTGATTCTCTTATTTTTAGTCTATCTCAATGGACATGTTGCACATTTTAGGATGTTCCATGTGCAGTGGGGTGGAATGATTGTCTAAAGCATTATTTGTACTTTTTGTTATGGCATATTATTTTCTATAATTTTTTGTTATGGCATATTATTTTCTATAAAAAAATTATGTATTCAATCTTCTTCTACAATCCACTATAATTTCCAGGTAATTTGGGTAGAGTGGAATTGAAACTGACATCATCCTATACTGACTGGAACATACCAAACATTATTTATTCCTTGGCATACAAGGTATCATTTAGATTTTAGTTTCTTACCCAATTTTCTTGCAACAACACGATCTCTCTCTTTTCTCTCAATTTCCAAACAAGTCTTCCTCTTCAGTCTCTCTTTGTCTACTATTCCTTCTCTTTCTCTCCTTTCTCCCTTTCTCTTTTATATCGCTATGTCAACAACCTCTATTGGCGTTCAAGGCCCTCGTCACCATTGATCCTTACTAGTCCATTGATGACTGGAGTTTAGGCATGCACTTGTGCAACTGGAGTGGAGTTACCCACAACAAACTTCGTTCAATAGACAAGAGAGTGGTTTCCCTAAAACTAACATCCATGGATATGCACAAACCCATTTCCCCCTCTCTTTAATAATTTGTCTTTTCTCACCTCACTTGAGCTTTTAGGAAACATGCTCTTGTTCAAGAAAACTTGGAAAACATGAACGAATCAACATGTAGAGGAGAGTCAACACCCTTCTCGTTGTTCTTCTTGAAGTCACTTTGAACAACACCACATATCCCGAAAGACAAAGCCACCCTATTCTTGAGTGATCTCTTAGGATGAGGAGCTTCACATATTTATTATGTGGAATATTTCCACATACTTTCCATGTATAATTTGGTGCAATATTGTTTGTTTCTAATAAAAAATAATAAAGGTATGTGTACTTAGAGTTATGTATACATAATATTACAAACAAATATAGGTATAATTAAAATAATATTCCTTGTTTGATACATAAATAACATACCCCCAAAGCAGGGGAAAGGAAACATCAAAGTGAATGGGGGTGGTTACATCGTGTAAAGACCATGGGATTTTGTTTTTGGATGGGAAATGAATACCTCAAAAGGTCCATCTTCATCCCACATCTCATGAAATGTTTTCAAAGATCCTGTAACTCCAACTTTGAATCTCCCAGTTGCATGTCCACATGCAATAATTCCAAATATGTGACAGTGAATTTTTCAAAGAGAAATGGAAGAGGAAGAAGAGGCAATGGGAGAAGAACTACCCCTTAAAAATTCCATAAATGTAATTAACCATATGAGAGACGACAAAGATCCCACAAAACTAAATTCTTCCCCTCCTTTGGATTTTATTAAGCTCAAGTTTGATGGAGCTTCCAAAGGAAACCTAGGACCAATAGGATTTGGAGGGATCTTTCGAGATTATTCAAGGAAATTTCTTCACTTCTTGGTTGGAAGTCTTGGGTATGACACTAATAATGGAGCTAAGTTATGGGATTTAATCCAAGGGTTGATGTGTGCAAACATTGTGGTTACTTTAAGATCATTGTTGAAGGATATTCTCATCTTATCATTCAAATGCTATCCAAACTCTAGAATGGTTCCTCTCCTAATAAGGTCTCTACCAAATGGAGACTTGCAACTGACCCGTCTCTCCTTCAATTTGAGATGTGCTCCATTCCAGTCCTCATAGCTTCACATGTTAGAAGAGATGCAAATAGAGTGGTTGATCATTTAGCCAATGAAGGAGTTAATTTAATAATGGGAGATCTTGATAGGGATCGGGAAACCTCTCTGAGTGATATCCTTATAGCTTATTGTCACACATTAGGTCAAGAGGATTTGGTCTCCCTAGATGGAACATAACAAGCTAAAACTTTGGATATTTTTGTCTCCATGTTGATTGGTTTCATGTTATGGTGGACTAAGGTAACTCTATGTATATGTTCTTTTAATTAATAGAACTTTCTCACTGGCTTTAAAAAAATTAACTAATTAAAGATATATAATCAAATTCGAAAATTGTTAATAGTATGACTCATAAAACAAATTGTGGTTAGTAGAATTTGAATAAGTTGCACTTCACTTTTGTCCAAAAAAGAGACGGTCACCACCAAATAATCTAGCTTACCAATTTTTATGTAAAGAATGTTATCTACTATCAAAAGTATTGCTTGAGGAGATAACAAATTTGTGGCAATATAAAACAATTAAATTGTAACATAGATTTTGAAGAAGCAACAAGTATTGCTTTGTACGATTGTTAGCATCTTCTAATCAGGAAAGTTGACTTGCAAGCAGAGAACGCAACGCTACCTCAAACAATTGTTGGTCAATAAAAACATTTGTTTCCTTTTCCCTAGTAAAACATATCGATGTATATCGCTATGAAGTTTTAACATATTTAAATAAGTTCCTTTTCCTATACAAAACTTATTAATGTAGATTGATGTCTGAAGTTTTAATATATTTGACCAATTTTCTCAACCTGTGTTGAATGTGACATTAAAAAATAGTCTATTCATATTGATGTATATTGTTGTGTGAAGTTTTAACATATTCGAACAATTTGAATTTGAATTTTCCTTTTCAAAACTGATTGATGCATATCATTGTGCCAAGTTTTAGCATATTTGACCAATTTTCTCGGCATATAAGCTTAATCTGACATATTTGACCAATTTAATCGACATATAAGCTTAATTTATTCACATGATCAGGTTTTTTTATGTGGTCGCATTCATGCACATCACAACATAATCACTTTTGCTTGATTTGCTCACATTCATCCACAAGTGTCACCAACTTTCTCAGCATGTGACCTTTAAAACTACCCTCGTTTTCTTCATTGATGCACAACATAATCACTTTTGTTTGATGTGGTGACATTCATGCACAACACAACATAATCAATTATGTTTAATATGGTCACATTCATTCGTATGATGATGTAGTGTTAAGGGAGATAAGACGGTTTGAATCCCTTGCCTTCTTTATGCATGCAAGAATCTTGGAATGTCAACTTTGTGTCATGGAAGTGGAAGATTGGTTGAAGAGTGTGTAGGTTTCTGTATACATTGTATTTTTAGTCTGTCTCAATGGAGATGTTGCACATTTTAGGATGTGCCATGTGCAGTGGGGTGGAATGATTTTCCAAAGCGTTATCAGTACTTTTTTTATGGCATATTATTTTCTATAATTTTTTGTTATGTAATATTATTTTCTATAAAAAAATTATGTATTCAATCTTCTTCTACAATCCACTATAATCTTCAGGTAATTTGGACAGACTGGAATTGAAACTTCCATCATCCTATATCGATTGAAACATACCAAACATTATTTATTCATAGGCATACAAGGTATCATTTAGATTTTAGTTTCTGCCCCAATTTTCTTGCAACAACACAGTGTCTCTATTTTCTCTCAATTTCCAAACAAGTCTTCATCTTCAGTCTCTCTTTGTCTATTATTCCTTCTCTTTCTCTCCTTTCTCCCTTTCTCTCTCATATGGCAATATCGACAACCTCTATTAACGTTCAAGGCCCTCGTCACCATTGATCCTTACTAGTCCATGACCGAGTGGAGTCTGGGCATGCACTTGTGCAACTGGAGTGGATTTTCCCACAACAACCTTCATTCAATAGACATGAGAGTGGTTTCCCTAAAACTCACATCCATGGATATGCGCAAACCCATTTCCCCCTCTCTTTAACAATTTTTCTTTTCTCACCTCACTTGATCTTTCAGGAAACACACTCTTGTTCAAGAAAACTAGGAAAATATGAATGACTTGGGGTGTAGCAGAGAGTCGAAACCCTTATCGTTGTTACTCTTGAAGTCACTCTGAACAAAAATGCATATCCTGAAAGACAAAGAAAATGAAGGAATGATAAATTTCCAAGAGAAGGAGAAAGGGGGTTGTGCAGATCCATAGATGTGAATTTGAGCACAACCAGTCTGTCTATTGAATGGCGAGAACTATGGGTAACACTACTCCAGTTACAGTAGCACACATCCTGACTCCGATCTACATGGAATATAAAGGATTAGTGATGATGAGGGAACTGAAATCCAACAGTGGTTGATGATCATAGTGATAGAAAAGAACTAGAGACGTAGAAGAGAAAAGAGGAAAAGAAGAGGAACAACATACAGAGAAAAACAAATACATGAAGATGTGGAAATTTGTATAAATAACCAAGAAATAACCATTTCATCCAACACGCTCTCCTCCATGCTCTGTCAGATTCTCTCGTCTACTATTTCATTGGTCCTACCTTTTTTCACCAACACCCATGCCCAATCAGTGATAAGATAATTGAATACCGACTCATCAGAGGTGTCTAGATCCTTTCTACCACTCATGATATCCAATAGCAGAACCCCAAAACTATACACATCACTCTTGTCTGCTAGTTGACCATAGAGATCATTATTTGGGGCCAAAAAGTAGAGCGTTATTGTGGGCCAAAAAGTGGACTTCTCCCATCCTCGCCATAACAAAATCGACCACACATGCATTCATTTCATCATCTAGAAGAATGTTGGTGGCTTTTATGTCTCTGTGATAAATCACAGGATGGATACCATCGTGTAGATAAGCCATCCCCTTGGAAGTGTCGAGGACGATGTTCCTGCGCTATGGCTAGTTCATAGGTCGGGCTTGGACTTTCATCCAAATATACGCTCATCCATATTTCCATTGGGCATGTAATCATATATCATAAACTCCTGGTGACCTTCCCTCGTCACTGGCCACACAACAACCCCTCAAAATGACCAAATTGCATTGCATGATGCTGTTGATGATCTCCACTTCATTGAGGAATTCGAAATCCCCCTTGGGTGTACAATTTTTGATTCTCTTCACAACTATCTGTCGAGCATCCGGGATCGTGTGACTACAATAGGGATTGGATTTTTTGAAACAAGTTAGGGGGGAAACGAACCAGGTTCAAATTTTTGAATTTGAATTTGAATTTGAATTTGAGAGGAAGTGGGATTCGAAACCACTGTCCCATCACATGGCTTCCAACACAGCTACACTATGTCCGTCGACACCCTACAATATGCTCCAGACAAGGTGGCTATGGTGGAAGGGATGTGCATCATGCAGCAAGGCTGTTGTAGCAGTACCAATGTGAGAACTGATAAGAATGGGTGTGTCGGGAAACTTGGGCCCATCTGCTCGAAGCTATGAACATGATTTATGCCCATATGACCTGCACCATGGGGCATGGAGTACTCCAACTGACACATGAACCATGCACTAAGACAATCATTGGCTTAGTGCATGGTGGATAATGCTAGCACAAATTGACTCACTGTTCAATTTTTTGCGTTAGCGCGGGCGACAGAGATGAAATTTGACGGCGTCGAATACGGTAAAATACATAAAAGAATTCAAATTTCTTCTTCATTGCACCAACTCTCGGCTCCTGTCAATTCTTTCATCTTTCATCGTTTAGGAATGTCTTTTTGCAACCCGCCACCTGTCATTTTCACATGCTTTCCAATCCTTTCTGATCTGATTTCCTCATAATACACCACTAGTAAAGGTGGGAAGCCAGTATACAACCTGTTGTGAAACAGTGAATGTTGCGCCAGGTGCTTGGTAGGTCATTGGATTTGAAAGCGATTGAAATCTAACGACCTACCAACCACCTACCGCAACATTCAATGTTGCGCAGTAGGTTGGATATTGTTTGGCCTACCAACCACCTGTCGCAGCATTCAATGTTGTGCAGTAGGCTGGATATTGTTCGGCCTACCAACCACCTACTACAACATTCAATGTTGCGCAACAAGCTGGATATTGTTCGTCGTACAGGTGAGCAAATCTGATTTCTCTACAACCTCCATGACTACGATTCACTCAGATTTGGTTTTAAATAATCTGATAAACTAATGAAGGGAATACTCTAGTTAATGATGTCATCCTTGTCATACTCTAGTTAATGATGGACATACTCTTTTAAGGTATCCAATGCGTTGCTAGTGATGTCATCTGGGTTTGACCTCAAGACTTCCATTTTACATCCTCAGTGGACTAGAGTAGCAACAATAGGGGCTAGCTTCCACTTCTAACCTTTACTGTCTATTTTCCTCCACCTATTTTTCCACTGCATCATTGTTTTATTTGTCCTAAGTGTTGCTAGGGAGAATTTAAAAATGTCTCAGAAAGAACTAATTCTTGTTTTTCCTATAGAATGTTGCAGCCATTGTTTTTTTGTTGCATATATCGTGTAGTGTATTCAAACTAACCATATCCATGGAGCCAACTACTGAAACTCACAATTAAAATGAGCAATGAAAGCCCATAACCTCCATATCTCTTCTTCATATATTCTCCCCATTACCCATTAAAAATTTGTTGAATTTGTTCCTTCATACATCCATGGAAGGCGAGATATATTATAGACTCATGAATGGAAGGTTGAGATCTTCCCTAATGATATTAACACTATGCATGGTTGCCAATTGGTAGATCCAATTGTTGAAACTCTACATTTAACATATGAGATGAGAGGCCATAACCTCCACTGTACCTCGTATATTCCTATATCTTCTTTAAAATGACTTCCATCAATGGTAAAATTGCTTCAAAAATTAAAAAAACGAGTGTTTGGGGATATATTTGAAACCTTAAGGCTTTTCATCTCGTCAGCCCTGGAATCATCTTCCTCATTTACAGGTTTGATGTCTACACTTCCAAACAAACATGACATAACTTTTCTCCATTTTTGCAGCTTTGTCATGCAAAGCCAACTAAATGGTCATTCCAAACAACCAAAGAGAAATTCCAGCCATTATACTACATTATTTGAGGGACTCTACTGAAGCTAGTTGCAGTGAATGACTATGTCATTGTTCATCCTCTAAATAGGTAAGAGGTAAAGCAGGTATGTAGCCACCCAAGTAAGAATGAGTTGCATGGGTAAACAAATTAGTCTTTGATTTGTGGTTGAAACAACAATCTCCCTCTCCTCTAAGTGTCTTTGTCATTCCACTGTGTCCCATGCGAATTCACTATCAAAAGTCACTAGTGAAGTTTAATGATTCACATTTAGAGAAAATTATGCATTGTCCATTAAGCTAATTGGGTGTATATTCATTCTAACGGATAGGATGAAAATGAGAAGTTAATTGGGTGTATATTCATTCAATTATGCATTGTCCATTAAGCTATTTCGGTGTATATTCATTTTGTATATTAATTTTAACGTATAGGATGAAAATGGGGAGCTAATTGGGTGTATATTCATTCAACTATGCATTGTCCATTAAGCTAATTGGGTGTATATTCATTTTAATAGATAGGATGAATATTGGAAGCTAATTGAGTGTATATTCATTCAACGGATGGGATGAAAATGGGGTGTATAATCATTCAAGGGACAGGATGGAGAATACATATAGAATCAATATTGACTTATTGTATGGTCAATATTGATTGACTTACTGCATTATGCATATGAATTGTTAAAAAATAGGAGATTTATCATTAAAACAAGTGTTTTTTTTTTTTTAAATGGAGATTGTTTCTATACTAAATATAATATGTCATCACCACCTTATTCTAGTGATCTCTTAGGACATTTATTGTGTGGAATGTTTGCATTTAGTTTTCATGTATAATTGGTGCTATATGGTTTCTTTTAAATAAAAAAAATAAAAAAAATTGTGAAATTTTCATTTGTTTTATTTCTAAAATCAAATAATTATTTTTAATGTTTAAATGTTATTTAGTTTTGATTTATAATTATTTTTTAAATACTGAATAATTGTTATTTAGTTTTAATTCATATTTTTTTATAAAATGATAGAAGTTTTTGAAATGTGGATTATATGTCTTTAATAATTTATTTTACTTTTTATGTAAGGATAAATGATTAAAAAATTTAATCCAACATCTATCCACACAACCAACAAGCAAATTGGAGTGAGAATTGAACATGAGACCTCCTTTACATATTTCCTTCAATTTACACTACACTTTCTAGGTCTACACCCCTACTGACAATTACTTTGTTTTATTAAGTCATCTTTATTTTTATAAATATTATTATTATTATTAATTAAGTTAAATTTATTATTATAAATATAATATAACTTTTAACACTTTATTCCTCAATATCTCCCCATACTATGTTTCAATATTTCCGGCATACTAAATTCTCCCCATACTAATCTATAAACATCTTTTCACATAATAATATTTTTCTTATATAATTTATTTGGTAATAAAAATTTTAAAACATTTTTTTTATGTCCCTTTTTAAATTGAAAAAATAAAAAATTCCTTATATGCTTTTCATAAATCATTAAAAAAATATTTAAAATAATTATAATTGAGTCCAATACTATTAACATTTCTGTATTTTCTAATTTTGTACTACATAGCATTCTTTTTTAGAGGTTTTTCTAAAAACATTCATTACTATGTTTGATATTCTACCATCTATATATCTTGAAATTGTGTTCATAACATAAATGTATCTCCATATTATAGTGTTTTTTTAAATAGAAATTGAACAGCTATTCATAATGAACATCTTAATTTAAGAATGGGCCATGAAAAAAAAAAGAGGTTTTAGATAGTCAATGTAGTGTTTTCAGGTTTGAGTGTAAAAGGGCCCCATCATTGGAGAGTTCATTCATGCACTTTGATATTAATTATGATTCAAGGTAGTGTTTTTAGGTTTGAGTGTAAAAGGGGTTTATCATTGGAGTTTGATATTGATTTTCATGAATCATAATTTATGTATATTTTTTTTATTTGTTAACAATTTCAATTTTGGATATAAATTAGTGTTTTTTTTTAAGGTTAAATTAAGGTTAAAGAATTTAGTTAGGAATAATGAACATGGAACTTTTAAAGTTCAAAGAAGAAGGGAATAATTAGAGAGAAACAATAAAGAATTGTACTAACCACTAATTCATACTCAAAGAGTGAATACTTTACAATAAACATAAGCTACATGGTCAAAATAATGTGCCATAGTAGGGTGAGTGCAAGCTAATGATGATCTCTTATGAAGCGTTAGTGGCAATGCAAACCTGGAAAAAAAACAATGTGTTAACATGGAGGGATTATTCAAGGTACTTTTACAATGAATTTGAATATGGTGTAAGAAGATGAAACGTAGGAAATTAAATTAGCTTTTTGAATATACACCTTTTATTCGTAGAAATTGGGAATAACCATGTCAAATTTGATTTTTTCTAACATTGGTATCTTATTTTCCCAACAAAATATAAAGTATATGTTTTTGTTTGTGCAGATGTTGAGTACTTTAACAATGAAATTTCATTCCAAAAACTTGTATACTTGTAGAGCACATGTTTTTCTTATGCCATGTATTTTTTGGAAATATATATATATATATATATATATATATATATCAAATTGAACATATCATTGACATTACAACGTCTTTTATTCATGCATGCTAAGAGGGTCTTAACATGATCAAAACAACTTATATATTTTTTTAGATCGTAGGTGTCGATCTCCTCTAGTGTCGCATATAACTCATTTGAGAAATGGTCAAGTAGACAAAAATTTATAGTAGAAATAAGAGAGATGTGTATTCTAGGATTTTGATATATGCGAAGACAAAAATAGATTAAAAATAACAAACAATATTAATTATATCCCCAAGGGCGCATAGATATCCACTACAACAGAGAGGAGTTTCATAGATCTAAAACAATAATGATCTATCCCTCTAGACCAGCTCAACTCCATTGCTCCAGGGTTTTGAGCCCTCTGTTCACACAACATAGCTTGATCCTATGTTTTGCGCCCTCTATTCACAATGCCTCCATGAAAAGATCCCTTGGCAGTAGACTCATATTCCAACACTTCAAATCTTATCCAAGATCTTTCCTTCATCCTCAATGAGTTGCTTAGAATGAAACAACAAAACAATCCAGACCCCTTCTGGTTGGACACTTGAATCCAACTACCCAAATTTGCTGGTCAAACCAATGGAGAAGTTGTGGATTCCTAGATCCGTAGCCTCTCCACCTATTTTAATACATGTCCACGCCTTACCGAGGAGGGAAAGCTCCAGATTGTAGCCTTGCAATTAGAAGGACTTGCACAAACTTGGTGGGATACAGAGCAAGAGAATACCACATTTGTGATAGAGATTGGGGATGCTCCAGAATCCTCTACTTCCAAACCCATCAGAACTTGGTCTCGGATTTCTGAGGCATTGAGAAACTACTTCTACCCACTCGGGTATGTGCAATCTTTGTGGATCAAATGGCACCAACTTCGACAATTCCCTTCCCAAGGAGTGCAAGGCTATATAGACTTCTTCTGCAAGCTGCGCCTCTTACTACATATTCCAGATTTGGAAGAGGTACTCACATGGAAGTTTTTTGTTGGTTTATTGATTTAGTTCCATAGAGAAGTAGAGTTGTTTGAAAATCCAACTTTAGACAAAGTATTTTAGAGAGATTTGGCTATAGAAAGGAAAGTTTCTCCTAGGGGTCGTACTCCTCAGTCCCGCCCCTACACCAAACTCTCTGCCTCTCAACCATCCATATCCAATCCTTCAACCCACTTTCCACCTCCTTGGGCTCAAAATACCATACCCCACACAAATACAAGGACACCCTGGTGCTCATTCCACAAGACTACCTCACACAATTCTTCAGATTGTCGAACCCTCCAAAATATAAAGAGAAACAAAACCCTACTGACTGAGCTCATTGCCCCCCCAAGTGGAATATACCAAATAATTTCCCCTGGACAATCCCACAAAAGTAGATCCCTCGCTGATCCTAATGACCCATGAAGATTCGAACTCCTCCACCCAACCCCTCTTCACTCATAACTGCCAAATTAAAAACTCCTTGGCTTTACTGATTATGGAGAATGGAATCCAGAAGAATTTGGTGTCTCAAGACCTTGTCAACCACCTTAAACTAGTTACTACTCCCCACCCACAACCCTATCAGCTCAGATGGGTCCAAAAGGATGGCCCCCACCTCTTAGTTTCTCAGTGTTGTCTAGTCACTTTTTCCATAGGCCAATTCAAAGATACTGTCCTTTGTGATGTTTCCCCCTTGGATTGTTCGGATTTGATACTAGGGATCCCATACCAAACCCAAAGAAATGTTATCTATATGGAAAAATCCCGCCAGTAAAAACTTACCAAAGAAGGCCACACTTACATCTTAACAACAACAACACCCAAACCCCCTGCTACCAAAGAACAAACCTTGCATGTACATTTAAACCAATGTGTCTCGCACTGTCTGGTGCACCTAATAACACCAAACAATACCACTCACCTTTTTCCTGAAACAATGACTCCTCTCCTCCTAGAGTTTGCAGTTGTGTTTCAATATCTAGCGGGACTCCCCCCCCTCCCGACACATTGACCATTCCATTCACCTCATCACCGGATCTACATTACCTAATTCCCCCACTTACCGGTTGGCCCCAATAGAAAAAAAGGAAATGGAAAGACAATTGACCGAACTCATCAACTCCGGCCACATCCAACCATCATCTTCTCTATGTGCTTCTGCCGCATTTGTCATCCCCAAACAAGATACTTCAGAAATGCGCCTTGTCACCGATTACTGGGCCTTGAAAAAAGCCACACTAAAAAACTGTTACCCCCTACCTTAGATTGAGGAGTTACTCGACACCTTCCACAAAGATAAGTGGTTTACTAAATTGGATTTAACAATCGGCTACCATCAGGTTCGAATAAACCCAGATGATGTTTGGAAAGCAGCTTTCAAGACCAAATTTGGTCTTTTTGAGTGGAAATTTATGCCCTTCAGCCTCGCCAACGCCCCAACCAATTTCATGAGGATCATCAATGACATATTCAAGTCACATTTGGGTTGATTTGTGGTCATCTACTTAGATGACATTCTCATCTTCAGTCAAACATGGGACACTCACATGCAACATGTTCGGCGAGTTCTCCAAATCCTCTGAGAACACAAGTTACAAGTCAAAGAGAAGAAGTCATATTTTGGTCAGAATTCAGTTCTGTATCTCAACTTTGTGGTCAGCTCAGAAAGTATTCAACCATATCCAGCCCGCATCCAAGCATTGAATTGGTGGCCACTACCTCCTTCAACTAGGGAGCTCAAAAGATTTATAGGTGGCATAAATTTCTATCGTAAGTTCATTCCCTATTTTTCACAACTTTCTCATCCTTTGCATCAACTCTCAAATAGTTCTTTTACATTTATCTAGACTAAAGAAGAAACTAGTCACTTTGCTCAACTCAAAGAATCCCTCTGCTCATCCCCTGTCTTACACCTACCAGACCTCTCCCAACCCTTTGAGATTGAGTCTGATGCCTCAAAATATGTTATTGGTGTCGTACTTAAACAGGGAGGACACCCCATTGCTTACCACTCTGAAACCCTATCCAAGGCAAATAAAAATTATAACACCTATGGCAAGGAGTTTTACATTCTGGTTCAAGCCCTCAAATAATTGAGGCATTATTTGTTGGGTAAATAAACAATTCTGCATACAGACAACCACCCTTTGATTTTCATCAACTCTCAGTCGAAGATTCAGGAACAAAGGAACCTTAAATGGGCCTCCTATATTCAACAGTTTCACTTGGTCATCATATATAAGAAAGACACTTCTAATAAGATGGTGGATTTGCTAAGTCAACCTCCCACTCCAGTTCTCTCAATTCTAGAAGTGCGTTGTGCTACCTATGACACATGGAAGGATCAATATGCTATTGACCCCGACTTTCAAGAGATCTGGGTGGCATTGCAAGCTCCCACAATGATCAATCAAACCCCCTTCCTAGACTACACTATTCAGGGTGGATGTCTCTATAAGTTGAATTTGTTATGTGTTCCACACTTAGAGGACCACCTCTAGCTCATCAGGGAGGCACATGCTTCAGCTTATGGGGGCCACTTTGATACCATAAAGACTGTACAACATCTATAATGCCATTTCCATTGGCCTTCCAGGCAACCTCAATTTGAAAAATTTATCCGAGCCTGTGCATTATGCTCACAATCCAAGCCATCCAATCGGAAGCATGGGTTATATCAACCACTGCCTCTTCCTTCCCAGCCTTGGGAGTCAATCTCAATGGACTTCCTCAGTGGAATTCCAACAACCCAAAAGCAACATGATGCAATCTGGGTAGTGGTATGTCGCTTCAACAAAATGGCACTTTTTATCCCATGCACAAAGACTACTACAGCGGTACAAACAACATAACTCTACTTTTGTCATGTCTGGCCCCATTTTGGCCTCCCAAGCACTATCATGTCAGACAGAGATTCTCGCTTACTTGGCACATTTTGGAAGACAATATGGGCGTTATTGAGGTGCCACCTCAAGTTTTCTACTGCATTTCATCCTCAAACGGATGGCCAAAATGAGGTTGTCAACATGGTCTTGGTTCATGCTCTCTGAACTCACTTTGGGTGCATCAAAAAATGGGACAATTACTTTCACATTCTACAACATAGCTACAACAAGGAAACACATTCTTCTATAGGGTTTTCACCTTTTGAATTCTTCTTGGGGTTCCAACCAGCATATCCAACCGAATTCCCACTCACTTGGGCTCCTTAAGGTACCTTCCATCAACAATAGGAACAACTCTCAGCACAACAGTTTCTCCAACAAATTGCACAACACCACACTGCAATAAGAGAAGAAATTAAATCAGCTCAAGAGCATGCCAAGTAGCGCCATGACAAACAAAGGACCTTCATGTCCTTTCAACAGGGGAATCAAGTCTGGTTACACTTGGATAAGAAGTGCTTCAAAGGCCACCATCACAAGCTTATGCCAATAAGATATGGCATGTATACCATCCTCTACAATATTGGAGAAAATGATTATAGGTTGGATTTGCCACCACAACTGGGAATCCACAATGTTATTAATGGAAATCACTTGAAGTTGTTTGAGCCTCCCCTCTTGGAGGAACTGTTGGGGCTCAGAAATTTCCTATTTTCATCCACCTTTCCCTTCATCATTCTCCATGTTTCATCGCCCCATTAACCTTTCACGATATCATTTCCATAAATATACTTGGGTTTCACGTTATTGTTCTCCACTTTTTTCATTTTAGTATCAAAAGGGAATTTGTGATTAAATGTTAGAAAATCGACATGTTTTCATATATATCTCAAAAATGTGTGAGCTTTGTAATGTGTAGGAATATGAGAAGGATTAATTCAAAAGGACTTC
>JZKD02S1674162.1:300411-334587 GCA_000966675.3 Picea glauca
CACCTCTTTCTCTCTCTACCTGCCCCTCTTTCTTTATCCCTCCCCACCTCCTTCTCTTTTCCCCTACTTCTACTTCCCTCTCTCTCTATCCATCTAAAGGCGAGGTAGGGCTCATAGCGAATAAAGGATATGCGAAACAAAGAAATGTAGCCTCGCTTATAGGGTGAGTTTTAATTTTTTCTTCTTCTTCCAAGGTAGTACTTATACAAGTACTTATATGAACATGACCATAATCTAGACCATGAAATAGACCTATACCATGACCTGGACCCCCCTAGCTCATGTTGGGTTGTTATAATCTTTGCAATGAAATTCAAGTCGAGGTATATTGACTGACGATCGAAGGTCGAGGTGGATTGACAACAAGTCGAAGGTCGAGGGAGTCGATTGGAAAAATTTGAAATTGAAGAGATCGACGAAAAAGTCAACCGATAAGAGGCCAAAGTGCAGGCATGAGACGACCAACTAGATACCGAATAAAGGATGACTGGTAACCTGACTTGGAAGTTGACTGTAACAGAATCCCGAGATTTGAGGGATTTGTAACTAATGATATTTGTGGATCTATAACTATTTTTGGGTGTTAATATTTAGGGTTTTTACTATTGTAAAGCCTATAAATAGGTGTTTTGTAAGGCCACAAAGGATAATGAATCAAAATGTTGTGCTAATGCATGGAAAGTCGTAGGTTGTTGGTCATGTATGTGTAAGTTGAATTGGCTACAGGGTTTTTCTTTCACATGCAAGAGAGTATGATGTCGATTGTGTCTTAGGTGTGGACCAAGGTTAGGCATGTAACCTTTTATTCTGAATGAATACGACAACAAGAGAGAATAGCACTCAAAGGAATGTTGGTTTTTCCTAGTTAAGGGTTCCATGGTAAAATCTTAGTGTATTGTGTGATTGCGTGTTTTATTTACGTTTTTGATTAAATTCTTCTTCTCTTCTTCTAGGATTAGTGTGGAATTGTCCTGCATTTCCTGACATGTGGTATTGGAACTTAGGTTTTCCCTGACAAGTGAGTGTTCAGAGCGGTGCTATGCTTTGGCGAGTATATCAAATCTTGATTTTCCAATATTGAATTTGAGAACTAAACCTTGGGTACAATAAGAGTTGTAAGCCATAAGGTTTGTTAAATATCATGGTAAATAATGGTGAGCAATTCTAGAATAGATATATAAAAATTCAATGGCCATAATTTTGATCTTTGGAAGTTTAAAACGAAATATCTTCTTGTGGATTGAGAACAGTGGATAACAGTCTATCCAGGTACCCAACTGATAGGCACGTCGACGAAAGAATGGGAGAAAATTGAAAGAAGAGAAAGAAGTACGATTCAACTTTGTCTTTCATATTCCGTGTTGTTGAATGTCTCGGGTGAATATTAGGCCAAGAAACTATGGGAAAAGATGGGAATATTATACCAGTCGAAATATCTGTTAAATAAGTTGTTTCTTACAAAGAAACTGTATCTTCTGAGGATGAGTGGTGGCAATTCGGTGACTGAGCATTTAAATGCGTTTAATACCATGTTAAGCCAGTTATATTCTATGGATATTAATATCATTTATGAGAAGAAGTGTATCAACCTATTATGTTCTTTTCCAGACTCCTGGGATAGCTTAGTCATGGCTATTGGGAGTAATAAAACCATACTAGTGCTAGAGGACGTGGTTGCTTCTCTATTGTCATTATAAATGAGGAGGAAGAACATGGAAGGATCAACAAAAAATGCTCTGGTAGTGAGAGGTTGACCAGTAGATAGAGATAAAGGAAAATTCTTTGGTAGAAAGTTCAAGTCGAAGGGTAGATTTAAATCCCTGGTTTAGTCGAAGTGAAGATGTTGGAAATGTGGTAAAGCTAGGCATTATAAAAAGGATTATATGTCTAAGGCAACAAAATTTAGTATTGGATCTAACGAGAAGTAGTTGACTGAGATAAATACAACCTCAGATAAGGGAGGTGATGTGTATCTTGCATCAACCAGTACATAGTTGGATCAATATGTTTGGTTGATCGAATCAGGAGCATCCTATCATATGACACCACATAAAGAATGATTTTTTTAGTATGAACAATATGATGGGGGTGATGTGTTCTTGGGGGATGACTCAACAACCATAATTTTTGGGCAGGGAAGAGTCTGTCTGACACTATAGGATGGGAGGAAAATAACCCTTCCATGTGTGCTACACTTTCTAAGTTTGGAAAGAAACCTGATATCCGTCAGTATGATGAGTGATGCAAGTGTGCATACTCTGTTTCAGAATGATTCATGCAAGATGGTCAGAGGTGTGATGGTATTAATGAGTGGAGTTAGGATTGGTACCCTGTACAAGATGTTAGGCAATGTTGACTTGGTTGGATGCAACATCATTGTTTCTCTTGAAATCGACTTGACTACGACTTGAATCGACTCGATGTCAACACAACTCAAATCGACTTGAGCCAAGTTGGTTCAAATCGACTTGAAAAGACATGATGAGATCGACCTGATCAGGTTATGACACAAGAGGATGGGACACATTGTAGAAAAAGGAATTTGAGCTATGCAAAGCGTTATCACTAAGTAAATTTCCTAGGCTTAGGGGCCAACTTACAAAGGTAACCACAAAACCACTTCAGAAATGAAAACTAGCCCTTTCAGTTCAGAGAGGGATCTCCCCTTTCAGTTCAGAGAGGGATCTCTCTTGTCACTTGGTCTCTTCGAAGATGGATCTTCTGTAAAGGTTTAATGGATAGGTTTTGATATGATGAAAGATTTATGGGGTTTAATGGAAATAAGGAAAGGAACCTGTTGGGAAATGGAGTCAACTCTAAAAAGAATTGAAACAATGTTTGGTAGGTAGATTTCCCAAGGAAGAAAAGGCAAGGTAGGTGATGAACTTTCAATATTTTAATTTGTTTTAATAAGATGGAAAATAGAGGAAAACATATAACATCAATCGGAGCACCACAAAAGATGAATTTTGATGAGTTAAGAAAGAAAACATAATTCAAAATTTCTTAGATCCAAAGCACAATTTATATGAATTTCAGACCCATTAACATCCAATTTTAAGCATATGAAAGGTTGAAGATGAAGAGATAGAAAACTAGAAAAAAATACATGAAAGGAAACTCATACTTTAGGTCATCACCACATGAATCTTTGGTATGAAAAAACTCTAGAAATCTCCACTTGTATTCATTCAAATTCAAAAATTGTTACAATGATCAATACAATTTGTTCTTTGTGCTTATGCCAACCTCGAATACATAAAAAACTACCATATTTATAAAACAATTTTATTCTATTCAGTTTGAATCGATTACACTAAAGATAGAAAATTTCAGTTCATAAAATCTGGGATTTGCGGATATTTGTGCAATTTGGTCCTTTATCTTCGAAATATACAATCTGCTTTGGCTAAATAATTTTCATCTCCTTTTTAAAAGAAAATTCAACATCAATATCCATAGTCTCTGAAATGTTTCTTTTGTTGTACACACTGGCTTTAGGAATTTTAATCACCAAAGTTTAAGGAGCTTGTTGTGTTTGTACTTTCTGCAATGGTGCTTCCACATCAATACACACTTTCAGATTAACTAGTTTATCCAAGACTTCAACATTCTCATGTTCATAAGGTTCATTTTTATTCATTTGTCTTCTCTTGGATATAGTCTGACGTGGATCATATTTTTTCCTTTTATTTCTAAAAAACCAAAATATTTGAGTTTTGCCTTAACCTATGATAAACATGATCTGGACTTAACAAAAAAGGACCAATAACAAAGGGGAATTTAATCTGTTCAATTTGATGAATTTCTCTGTCTCAGAGATGATTCTCTTCCTGATGAACTCAAGAGAAAAAATCCCGGGGGTTAGGAAAACAGGTAACAAGTAAGGAGACTCATGAAAACCATATACCTAGATCATTGTTGAATGCATAAAAAGTACCGATTCTCCTACTCTATTTTCTATATTTGGTTCCAACCAAATCTTCATGTCCTCCAAAACTCTGGGTAAACTTGTATTAAAAATCAGAGAATAGATTCTTGACATGACCTTGTTGATGAATATACACAAAGTGATTATTTTACATTCAGTAGATATAAAAGTTGTTTTAGGGATTTCTCCATGGTTACTTGCTAATAAAATCTTAAAATATATGTATAGTATATGAAATGTCTCAAAGAGTGGGAATTCACTAGCTTCTTGTGAATGTTGTCAGCTAGGAATTTATAAATATTAATTCAGACTGACTGACCAAACTCTGACTTGAAAAAAATCAAGAGAAAAACAAGCATGACTTCCATGACATATTTATCACTATATATACCTAGGACCTGACTCAATAGGGAATAGACCCACTGAACTTCAATGACCATCATGTTGATACTCATTGGTAAGGAAAGACTCTCTGACATTTGTTCAGGTTTAATGATTTGTTGTAGAAATTGACTTTTGAGCTTTGGCTGACATTCTTTGTAAACCCTAATCACTTTTTCTTCGTTGAATGACTTAGAATTAAACGAAAATTCTTATGGTATATTGACTGACTTTTGAGCTGACAGATTATCTATTCTACATAGACCTTGACACCCTTGTTTATTGACAACTACCCTTTCTAAATGGGAATATTTCTCAGCGCACCAACCTACGAATTCAGGAAATGAGAAAGAAATATCAGTAGTAAATGGGACAATGGAGGCATGGACTGCTTCTAAAAATGGAATATTATTTCCCTTTATATCATCCAAGTTGCTTCGAGACATAGAAATGGGGGAAATAGTAATATTTGGATCAAATACATCTGCATCTCTGTCACTTAGGGATTCCTCATTACTTTCAGGGTCTTGCTTTGCTACTGAAAATACTATGAGATCCATAGCGATGGGATAAATACCTGGAAGTGAACTTCTATGGTGCAAAGCTGGGCTGTAACGGAAAATGGTGGCCGCGATAGTGTTCCAACGGTTCTCGAGTTTGAAAATAATAAAAAATGAAAATGTCAAATCGAAATTTTATACTTTTCAAATTGTGGAGATGTGGATTGGCGGTTTTGAAAAAACCTGCTTGTCATTCCGCAATCAATCTGACGCTGACACGTATTCCTCCACAGAAACCACGACTTGGATTGCGGGACCTCCCTTCACAATTATCTCCTGCACAACTTCAAACTCCACAATGCTTCTTGGCCGTTTATTTTGATGGATCATGATCAAAATTATTTCAGGCTCAATCTGATTAATTTCTTCGTTGAATTTAACCTTTTTATGCCATTTTTAACCCTGTTGTCAATTTATCATGCCTTCAAACCATTTAACACCTTCACTAATTTTAGAATTCTGACCCGAGGTCATATTTTTTTTATTGGGGACTAACATGAGCTCCAACTGGGGATGGCATCCTCCCTGCGAGGTGCCAAATAACTGTAGATCCAATATCCTTATTCATTGGGCTATTTTTGTAACTTTCTGAAATTTTTCTGAAAAAAAGAAACCTGAATACCTTGTCTATTTCAATTTACACTAGTAATTTGCAACAAAACCTTAGGTCCTTCTCTTCGGGCTTCAAATTCTGTTGAGATGGAAAAACTTAAACTGCTTTATCTTGAAAAATAAAAATGATTATTTACAATGAAATGGAAAGACAAAAATACTTTTAAGAAACGTAGTGTTTGAGAAACCTTCCATTTACAGGTCCTCCACCAATGAGATTTCCATTGAGCTCTTGCAGTAAATAAGCATTGCTCCCATGATAAACAACAATTCTGAATGGTCCCAAGCATAAGTGATCAAACTTTCCATGCTTCCCTTTATCTTCATTTCTTGCATCCCACTTCAACACCAGATCATCTACCTTGTAATCATCAACCTTTCTATGTTTGTAAAAAACCTTTTTCATTTTGTCTTGATGCAGTTATGAGTTGTTGAAAACTTGTTCTCTCATTTGTTGCACATGAATAAGTTGATTTATCCTTCTTTGAGCATAATTTGGTTAATCTTCCTGTTATTTTAGCAACTTCATCATTGGTACCCCTAATGAAGTAGGGAAAACTACATCTATGCCATATACAATCTGAAAAGGTGATGTAGCAATAGATCTCTTGGTAGTGATCATATCAGCCCATAATGCATAAATAAGTTTCTTGTGCCAAACCTTCTTGTTTTCTTGTATAAGTTTCTTAATAATTATTGTCAAGCTCTTGTTGGATGACTCAACTAACCCATTACCCTATGGGTAATAAGTTGTGGAATGACCAAGGGTTATGTTATAATCACTGCAAAACTTTTCCATTCTCTTGGACTTGAACGTTGCTACATTATCATCTATGATTTTGACTGGACAACCAAACCTAGAAATAATGTTGCTTTCTAGAAATTGAATAATGACAACATTAGTAGCTTTCCTTGTTGGAACTGCTTCAATCCATTTGGGGAAGTAGACTGTAGCTATTAATATCCACCTGTGTTGAGCTGAAGATGGTGGACGAATCTCTCATATAAAGTCAAGGCCCCATTTCCTAAATGGTGCTTCAAAAGAAATAGGTTTTAATGGCAAGGGCTGCAATTTCCTTTTTCCATCAAAAATATGACACCCATGACAACTGGACACCTCCTTGTACACATAAAAAAAAATGTTGGGCCAATAGAAACTTTCTCTCAGTATCTTATGCATAGTGGTTTTCCAATAATGGTTCCCTCCACAATCACCTTTATAAAATTATTTGATAGCCTATTTTACTTCTCCTTCCAATAAACAACTTAGCAAAATCCCACCTGGGTCTTTCCAATATAGAAAATTATCTAGAATATAAAATTTTGTTTCTTTTAACTTCAGAAAAATAGCCTTTGTTTTTCTCAATTCAGGAGGAGCCTATAAATTCCTTAACACATAGATAATATCAACATACCATGGATAGTCAAGGAATTTTTGGGATACTTGTGGGACTGTCTCTTCATTTGAATTTTTTGACAGCTCAACAATAAAATTTATTCCCAAGACATCATAATTTGGCTTTGTCATCAGTTTAGCCAGCCCCTGACCTTTGATCAGTTTTGTAGGTTTTATCCCAAGATCATACTCTAAAAAGACAACTACCCATTTGCCTCTTTTTCCTTCAGGATTAGACTGAGTTAATATGTCTTTCACAGAATTGCTAGGCACATAAGCAACAACATGAGAATGTAAGATATAAATTTTGAATTCTTTGAGGGATTTTACCAGTGCATATGCTTGCTTCTCCATGATGTCATAATTCAATGGAGAGTCTCTCAGATTTCTGTTGTAATAGGCTATGCAACTTTCAAAATTTTGTTCATCTCTTTGCAACAAGACACCAACAATAGTGTGTTCTGATGCAAAAAGAGAACAAGGTGAAATCCTTTGCATAATCTAAACTCGCCAATACTGGTGCCTTGGTCAATGCCACTTTTATATCCTTAAAAGCTATCCTGGCTTCTAGAGTCAACTTTATCTCACTTCCTTTTCTGAGCATGTTGGTAATGTACTTTATGATTTCAGTCAGATTGGGGATAAACCTCCTCAGAAAATTTACTCTTCCAAGAAAAGATTGTACCACTTTTTTGCTCTTGGGTGTGTCAGTCTTTAGAATCGCAGCCACTCTGCTGGGATCTATATTTATTCCTTCTTTTGAAATGATATGGCCAAGTATTTTCCCCTCTTGCATTCCAAAGTTAAATTTCTTGGGATTTAACGAAATGCCAAATTTCCTATATTTATGAAAAAACCTTTTCAAATGTTTAATATGCTCATCATTAGAATATGAAAACACAGTAATATCATCTAAATAAATGAAAATGAACTTATCTTTCTCATCAGCAAAAGCTATGTCCATATCCCTTTGGAAAGTTGTTCTTGCATTCATGAGCACAAAAGGAATCTTGGCATACATGAATTTACCCCAGGGTGTTGTGAAGGTTGTCTTCTCTTGATCATCATGATGCACCATGATTTAGTTGTATCCATAAAATCCATCAAGCATTGACATTTTCTATGATCCATCCAATTTTTGCAAAATGTAATCCATCTTGGGAAGATGATAATTGTCTTTGAGGGAAACTCTGTTCATATTTTGAAAATCTACACACAACCTGATTTCACCACTTTTTTTTCCTGACAGGAACTAAGTTAGTCAACCATTTATAGAATATTAAAGAAACTATAATCTTAGCGTCAAACAATTTTCTTACCTCTTTCTCAATTAATGGTAGTAGTAAGGGATTAATCCTTCTCAATTTTTGTTCGAAAGGTTTGTGATCATCTTTTATTGGAATTACATGTTGAATCACCTTAGTGTCATAAACCTTTAAATCCTCATAGCTCCAGGAAAATACATCTGGGAAATCCTTCATTTGATATATCTTTTCTTGATTTCTAGACTGAGTGTCTTGGACAATTTGATGATTTTGGGATCTTCCTGAGTCCCAATGTTACAATCCTCTATGTCTTCATCATTTGTAGTGACCTTGGGATTTCTTGCCACATCGTTATTTTCAAAAAGTTTTTCCAATGGGACCAAACCCTTGGGAATGATATTATTTTTGAGTTGAACAATATCTCTACCAGCAATATGATTTTGGAAACAGTCATCATTTGAGAACATGAATGCATCCTCTTCCTGATCACAACAATTTTCATCATCAATATTTGAGTTGATAAATTCATCAGTCATTTGGAGAAATCTTACCGCCTGCTTGTCATCCTAAAAAATCTGCCAATACTTAATGTTGTCAGGTACTGATGGCCTATGCTTGACTTCAATTTCATATTTTATGTTAGGAAAGATAGGAATCTTGAAAACAGAGGTTGAAGTGTCTAATGCATCAATGATTAGATTTTTTCCTCTTGGAATCACTGAGAGGTTATATTCTGTAAAACTTTCAAGTAATTCAAGAACTATGTTTCGATATGCCCTTAACCTAGGATGCTTTGACTGATAGATGCCTTTAACCTGATTTATGACATGCTCAGAATCCCCATGTACAACTATTATTTTTGCACCCAATTCTTTCAAAGTGTTCAAACCCAAAATCAATGCCTCATATTCAGCCATGTTATTTGTGCAATCAAAAGCAAATTTGTAAGAGCAAATTTTTGAACCTGTTCTAGGAGGAATTATCCAAACACTTGCTCCAACTCCCTCTTTGCTAGAAACTCCATCAAAATTCATATTCCATATCTCATAATTTTCTCTATTTTGTTGGTCTGGAAGTTTCCCTGCTTGATGATCAGCCTCACCTTCTAGAGGAAATTCAACAGTCTTTGGCTCTTCTTCTTCAAAGCATAGGTCATTGTAGAAAATTGAAGAACCAACCTCAGTTTCAACAGAATAAATAGGATGATTGTTTGGTTTTCTTTTTCTACTCACCATGTATTTCAGAAGTACTTCTTTGTACAATATCCTTTCTTGGCCAAACACTGGTATAGTTGCATAAGACATATCCATATGTAGAGTACCTTTCAACTGTGTAGCCCATGATCTTGACAACAACATGCCAAAATTTGGAGGGATGTCAACAACAACTACATCCATGATCAGATTCTTTGATGGAATTTGAGATAAAGACACAACCATATCTTTGATTAAACCCAAACATTTTACCTTCCTTGAATAAAAAGAGAAAAGATCTTTGTAAGGCCTAGTGATGTCCAAAACTAGTTCATCCATGATCACTTTTGGCATCAAATTATGAGATGCTCTTGAATCCAACATTGCATTGTGTAAGGTCATATCATGAACTTTAAGGCTGACATAGAAAGGAGGTATATTACCATCATCACCAATTTCTTCCACCCGAGGCCCAAATAAATTTGTAGGGTGATCATCTTGCACATTCAAAGTATCCGATTCTTCTTCCATTTTCAATATTTTTATGATTTGGATTTTATATTGACCATTCCTTATAAATTCATTGAAAGGAACATAAATTTTGATTTTTTCCATTTCACTTTCAAAATTAAAAGGAGACTGAGTTTTTTCTACCTCTTTGATGATTGCATCCCTTTTTATCTCTGGTACCTTCTTTTGGGGCTCTTCTTTCTATTTTCCTTTCTCCAATACCTCTTTTGCAGAAATTTATTTCTTAAGTTGACTTGAAGAAGGTAATATGACTTGAGGATCCTTTGTAGGATTCCCTTTTGGTGGGTTTGCAAGCACCTTTTTACTTCTGAGATTATATTTCTTCTGAAATTGCATGATGGCATTTTGAAAACCCTTCTTATACTCTTATGTTTCCATTGACAATATGTCATCATTTTCTTGCATAAACTTATCATTTGCATCAATAAATTGATCATTTTCTTATTTAGTTAGGAACACATTTGTTTCAGTATCATCACATCAATGTATGCTGTCTTCAATAGATTCATCAAAATTCTCATTTACATAATTATTTTGGAAGGGGGGTTTAACTAGCTGATCAATTTGATTTCTTTGGTCTCTCTGCCTAATCTGTGGGAACAATGCTCTTCTGAAATTTGTATTTCTATGTTGAAAATAAACTTGATCTCTGATGACAAGTTTATTTTCTAAAGATATCTTTTCCACCAACCTTTCCATAGTTTTCACCATTAAATCACATTTTTCATCTGATGTTTGGAAAGTTGAGGGTTGAGCTTCTCCTTGAACCTTTTTCATATTACTATCAGTAGTATGCTTAATCTTTCCTGATGATATAAGATTCACTTTTACTTCAATTGGATCATTCATCATGTCATATAGCGTGGTAGATCTCCTTTCCCTCAACAACAAAGCAAAATCATTGTCAAAAGAGTTAGCATAACGAAGTTGGGCAGCTCCAGGAGGGGGTTTAAATTCAGTTGGGATTGAATTGAATTATAGACCCTCATGAACCTGGTCAAAAATTCTTGTACTTTCTCACTAGGTGATATCTTTATGTTATTATACTGAGTCAACAGTTGAAGAGGATTTTTCTTGTCACCCCATCTTGCAAGGAAAATGGTTTCAAATGTTGTAAAGTTAGGGATGCTTGCTGCTAGAAGAAATTTAAACCATTTCCCAACATCACCTAAGAGACTTTTTGCAAACAGTCTCACTTTTACATCCTCGTCATCTACCTCCTCTAAGTTAGCAAAGTCATTAAACCAATCTAAGTGTTTCTGAGCTGAAACATTTTCTTCTGCATCATATGACTTAATTATTTGATTATAATTTTGAGGTAGATCATGCAATTGAGTAGGTAAAAAAAGGGGAGAAAATATTACTTCAATGGCTCTAGGAAGATTTTGGATTGGCTGAAAAATCTGACTGGGAATGTCAACAATTTGATTTGGGACAATTGTAATCAAATATTGAAATTTATTTTCATCAAACAAAACTTCATTCAAGTTGGACTATGATTTGGATCTAAACAAAGTATGTTCAAATTTTATGTCAAAATCAAGGTCATCAATAATCTTCACTCCATCCTTAGAAAATGATAGATTTATGTCCATAAAAATACCCAATTTAGCTATCCTTTATTTTCTTTTATGTAATATTTTCTCAGGATCAGGCATAGATGCTATAGGTTATGGATCTGTGTTTCTCCTAGTGTAAATATATTTTAGAGCCAGGATTTCTCAATAAAGTTACCTTTTTTCTACTAATCTTAGAAAATGAAGTCGTCATGGTAAATGTTTTCAGCCAATAAAATGTTTGATTCATTGTTACCATCAGGAATCAAATATGAAATTTTAAGTTGTTCTATCCCGGGGAATATTTCACCTTCACTCCCCGACAATGACGCCAAAATGTTATCACTAAGTAAACTACCTAGGATGAGGGGACAACTTACAAAGGTAACCACAAAACCACTTTAGAACTGAAAACTAGCCTTTTTAGTTCAGAGAGGGATCTCTCTTGTCAGTTAGTCTCTTGGAAGATGGATCTTCTCTAAAGGTTTAATGGCTAGGTTTTGATTTGATGAAATATTTATGGGGTTTGTTGGAAAGAAGGAAAGGAACCTATTGGGAAATCGAGTCAACTTTGAAAGCAATTGAAACAATGTTTGGTAGGTAGAGTTCTCAAGGAAGAAAAGGCAAGGTAGGTGATGAAATTTCAGTCTTTTAATTTTTTTTGATAAGATGGAAGAAAGAGGAAAACATATAACATCAATCAGAGCATCATAAAAGATGAATTTTGATGAGTTAAGAAAGAAAACAAAATTCAAAATTTTTTAGATCTAAAGAACCATTTATATGAATTTCAGACCCATTAACATCCAATTTTAAACATCTGAAATGTTGTATATGAAGAGATAACAAACTAGAAAAACATACATGACAAGAAACACATAGTTCAGGTCATCACCACATGAATCTTTGTTATGAAAAAACTCTAGACATCTCCACTTGTATTCATTCAAATTCAAAAATTGTTACAATGATCAATACAATTTGTCCTTTGTGCTTCCTCCAACCTCGAATACATAAAAAACTACCATTTTTATACAATAATTTGATTCTATTCGGTTTGAACTGATTACAGTAAAAATATAAAATTTCAGTTCACAAAATATGGGATTTGAGGATATTTATGTAGTTTGTCCTTTATCTTCGAAATCTATAATTTGCTTTGGCTGAATAATTTTCATCTTCTTTTTAGCAGTTTGTTCAACATCAATATCCATAGTCTCTGAAATGTTTCTTTTGTTGTACACACTGGATTTAGGAATTTTAATCACCAAATTTTGAAGAGCTTGTTGTGTTTGTACTTGTTGCAATGGTGCTTCCACATCAATACAAACTTCCAGATTAGCTAGTTTATCCAAGCCTTCAACATTCTCATGTTCATAAGGTGCATTTTTATTAATCTGTCTTCTCTTAGATATAATCTGATGTGGATCATATTTTTTTCCTTGTATTTCTAAAAAACCAAAATCTTTGAGTTTTTCCTTAACCTGTGATAAACATAATCTGGACTTAACAACAAAAGGACCAATATAAAAGGGGAATTTAATGTTAGAGGCTCTATGAAATTTGATGAAGTTATTTGTCTCAGAGATGATTCCCTACTTGATGAAATCAAGAGAAAAAATCTTGGGGGTTAGGAAAACAGGTAACAAGTAAGGAGACTCATGAAAACCATATACCTAGATCATTGTTGAATGCATAAAACATACCTAGTATCCTACTCTATTTTATGGATTTGGTTGTAGGTGAATCTTCATGTCCTCCAAAACTCTGGGTAAACTTGTATTAAAAATAAGAGAATATATTATTGACATGACCTTGTTGATGAATATGAGCAAAGTGATTATTTTACATTTAGTAGATACAAAAGTTGCGTCATGGATTTCTCCATGGTTACTTGCTAAGAAAATCTTTAACATATATGTATAGTATCTACAATGTCTCAAAGAGTGGAAATTCACTAGATTTTTGTGAATGGTGTCATCTAGGAATTTATTAAAATTAATTCGGACTAACTAGCCATAATATGACTTGGAAAAAATCTAGAGAAAACCAAACATGACTTCCACAACATATTTATCACTATCTATACCTAGGACCCAACTCAACAGGGAACATACCTACTAAACTTCAATGACCATCATGTTGATACTCATTGGTAAGGACATACTCTCTGACATTTGTTCAGGTTTAATGATTTGTTGTAGAAATTGACTTTTGAGCTCTAGCTGACATTGTCTGTAAACCCTAATCACTTTTTCTTCATTGAATGATTCAGAATTAAAGGAAAATTCTTATGGTATATTGAGTGACTTTTGAGCTGCCCAATTATCTATTCTACACATGCCTTGAGACCCTTTTTTATTGACAACTACCCTTTCTGAATGGGAATATTGCTTAGCACACCAACCTACAAATTTAGGAAACGGGAAAGAAATCTCAATAGTATATGGGACAATGGAGGCCTGGACTACTTCTAAAAATGGAATATGCTTTCCCTTTATATCATCCAAGTTTCTTCGAGACACAAAAAATGGGGGAAATAGTGATATCTAGATGAAATACATCTGCATCTCTGTCAATTAGGGATTCCTCATTACTTTCAGGGTCTTACTCTGCTATTGACAATACTATGAGATCCATAGTGACGGGATAAATACCTAGAAGTGAACTGCAATGGTGTAAAGCTGGGATGTAACGGAAAATGTTGGTAGCGATAGTGTTACAATAGTTCTCGAGTTTGAAAATAATATAAAATGAAATCAATATTTTATACTTTTCAAATTGCGAAGATGTGGATTGGCGGTTTTGGAACAACCCGCTTGTCATTCTGCAATCAATCTGATGCTGACACATATTCCTCGATAGAAACCACAGTTTGGATTGCAGGATCGCCCTTCACAATTATCTCCCGTGCAAATTCAAACTTCGCAATGCTTCCTGGCCATTAATTTTTATGGATCATGATAAAAATTATTTCAGTCCTGATCTGATTAATTTCTTCACCGAATTTAAATATTTTATGCCATTTTTAACCCTTCTTTCAATTTATCATGCCTCCAAACTATTTAGCACCTTCACTAATTTTAGAATTCTGACCCTAGGTCATAAATGTTTTTTTATTAGTGACTAACAAAAATAAAAGGTATGGTCGAAGGTTTTCCTAATTGTGGATTAGAATTTGACTTTTGTGAATATTTCATATATGGAAAACAAATTCGGGTGAGGTTCCCATCTAGAGAGACAAGGGTAAATGGGATTCTAGAATTGGTGCATAGTGATTTGTTTGGCCCGGTTACAGTGAATTCACTTGGTGGATCCATGTATTATGTCTCCTTCATAAATAATTTTTCCAGGAAGACATGGATATATTTCCTGAGGAAGAATTCAAAGGTTTTTGAGAGATTTAAGGAGTTTAAATCTCTTGTGGAAAACTAGATAGAGAAAATGATTAAAGTGCTGAGAACTGACAATGGTGGTGAATTTTGTGGAAACGAATTTGATTTCTTATGGACCAGCCCACCATTCGTATTTCGCTCAGATATGAAGGTCAAATCCAGTTGGGAGCCATAAATGCGTCGTTCATAGAAGTGCACAACTTTTCTCGTACAAAGTCGTGCACTTGGCACATTGTGTGATCTGAGGGATTTGTTGGCCCGTGCACACCACGCATTATGCACACACTTCTTTTGGTGAATTTGTGCATGTCAATTTTTGAGCCAATTGTATAGTTTTTTCCTTTGGAATGAATTTCAAGGCTTCAGGTGAACTAATTATTTTTGGCATTGTTGTATTTTTGTAACCATTTGTGTGCAATCTTGCAGACAAAATTTCAGTGATAACACATAGCACACCAAACTACCACACCATATACCCTACAAAAAAATGGAGCTACCAAGAGAATGAAAAGAATGTTGATGGATAAGGCAAGGAGCATGCTCAGTGGTACTGGAATCGCACAAGAATTCTGGGCAGAAGCAGTTGAGACTGCAAGATATATGGTGAATATGTCTCCTTCGCTGGTGCTAGTCGACACAACTCCAAATGAGGTATGGTATAGTAAGAATCCTTCAGTGGAACATCTCAAATTATTTGGCTGTGATGCATTTGTGCATGTTCCCAATAAAAAGAGGAGCAACTTAAACAAGAAGGAAGTCAAATGTATTTTCATTGGATATAAAAAAAGGGATGAAAGGATATAAGCTCTGGGATCCTGCATCAAGGAGAACAGTATAAAATCAAGATGTGGTCTTCAGAGAAGTCGGAGGTAAATTCGAGCCCAAGGAAGTTGTTTAGACCGAGAAGAACTTGATATAGTGTGATTTGAACTGAGGAATGAAGAAGATGATTCAGATGAGTCGATTGAATCTAAGGAAGAGGTGGAACAACTAACTCTGGTGGTAAGGAGGTAAGAAAGAATAAGAAAACTAGTTGAAAGGTATAGTCTGCCCGACTTCCATTCTACATTCATGCTAACTACCATCGGTGATGAGCCCAAGTCAGTCAGTGAGGCAGCCTACTCGGCAAAGGGTAAAATCTAGAAGGATGCCATGGTCGAAGAGATGGAATCATTGTACAAGAATGAGACATGGGATTTATTCAAGTTACCTAGTGGAACGAATCCCATTAGTAGCAAGTGGGTATTAAAGAAGAAGATGAATGTCACAGTTCAAGTTGAGAAATTGAAATCTCGACTGGTGGCAAAAGCTTATTCCCAAGTCGAGGGAATCAAATTCAATAAGATTTTTCCCATGTTTCAAAACTAACTTCCATTAGATTGCTAATTTCTCTGGCTACAACATTCGATATGGAGATAGAAAAGGTTATGTGAATACAACGTTCCTACATGGGGAACTGAAAGAGGAAATATACCTGAAACAACTTGAAGGATTTGTAGTAAAGGGAAAGAAAGAGTTGGTTTGCAAACTCAAAAGATCCCTTTATGTTCTAAATCAATCGCCAAGGATGTGGTACCAGAAGTTTGACACTTACATCCTTAGTTTGGGATTTGTGAGAAGCAAAGTTGATCACTGCATATATTCCAAGGAAGAAGGTGGGAGTTTCATATATGTAGCTTTGTATGTTGATGACATGTTGTTGATTGGAAAGAACATGGATGCAATAAAGGAGGTGAAGAAACAACCATCCTCCAATTTCAACATGAAGGATCTCGGTGCATCTAACTTCATTATGGGAATGGAGATTAAGAGAGATTGAGCCGCTAGAAAGCTCTGGTTGAATAAAATGAAGTATATTGGAATGGTTTTGAAACAATTCAATATGCAGGATTGCAAACTGGTGAAGGTGTCAATTCTTGTGGGAGCAAGGCTTTCTGATGAATAGTGTCCATAGACACAAGAAGAAATAGAGGACATGGCATGTGTTCCCTATGAAAGTGTTGTTGGTATTATAATGTATTCGATGGTCTTCACTCGACTAGACATTTCCCATGTAGTGGGAGTGTTGAGTAGGTACATGTCAACACCTAGAAAGGAGCACTGGACAACTTTCAAGAGAGTATTTAGGTATTTGTGTGGCATGAAGGACTATGTTATATGCTACCAAGGAAAACCTGGAGGTGACAGTAATAAAGTATATTTACATAGATTTGTCGACGTCGATTGGGCTAGAGATCTAGATCGACGAAGGTTGTCCAATGGATATGTCTTCAAGATGTTTAGTGGTGCAATAAGCTATATGAATAAGCGACAGGAGGTTGTAGCCTTGTCAACAACATAAGTTGAATATGTGGCGGCCACTCATGGAAGAAAATAATTGATATGGATTTAAAGGTTGTGTTCAGGAATCGAGTTTGAGAAAATAGCTATGAAGGTGAGTTATGATAGTCAAAGTGCAATATTTCTGGAAAAAAGCCTTTTGTATATCTATACCAAATCTGCATATATACTTAAGAAATAACCAAGAATAAACACCAAAAAACCATTCACCAATAATAAACATAAGAATGTAGAGAAAATCCTTGAGGTAGGGTAAAACCATATATTAATCCTTATGAAAGGATAAAACTCCTGAATCAATACTTGCTTGTACATTCACAATATTCTTCACCATGTCAATTACATTTCTTACACTTCCTTTTATAACATTCTATATCCCCTAGGAACATTCTAGAGAAGGTATCTTCTAGAAATACCATTTATTATATCTAACTACCAATTTATTCTATCCAACTACCATAGTGGGCCTTATTTAATACCATGGTGGACCTAGTCCACCTTACATTTAATAGCCTCCACTAATAGTATCTAACCCCCATTCTCATTGGGTACCTCCTATATTACCACCCATATTACCTCCCTAGGTACATTACATTACACCCCCCTTAAGCATGTTTCATCCCCGAAACATGAGAAGAGACCATACGATATGAATGACTGAGAATAGTAGCCAACTGGTACCAAGTATCACCATCCATCAATCCTAATGGAAGACGAATATGATCTCCAATTGTTTCCTTGCCACCATGAGCTTTCTCTATGCCATGCCAATGTTGCCATGGACTTGGGTCTCTAGCCTGATTTTTTCTTGTAGTGTTGGTAGGCCTCCATGCACCTCTTGATGGGTTTCCTTTATGGTTTCCCGGTGGTGCATAATTGTGTGGATGCTCATGCCCTTTCCTGGATGATTTTTGTTTCTATATATGATGTGGATGGAGATAGACCACAATTGTAGGAATTTGTTCCTTTTTCTTCAAATATGAAACACAATATGTCTTTGAGTCACTGACCACCTTGGCTTCTTTATTTTTTTCATCCTTTGAATTTGCTTCATCTGGTTCTATAGACTCTACCTCTTATTCAACTCCGGTCTCTGCAATAAATTATGTGTTTGCTGCCATGGGCCCTTCTTTCTTACTAAGAGACACATCCTGCAATGTAACTTTCTTTTTCTTGTACCACAGTTTCAAAAAATTATTTTCCACATTAATATTAATTGTACCAATTGTGGCCATCCAAGGGTATCCCAAAACAATATCCATCTCATCCATATCTATAGCATAAAAATATGAATGCACCACATATTTATCCATGTTAATTTTCAAATCTATAAAGATTTGAATATTTGCACCTTCAACCTATGTGCTTTGAATATTGTTTGCAGCAAAATGCAATCTATTAACTAGTTGAACATTGATAAAATTATGCCTACAACTGGGGTTAATAGAAACATTGATATTTTCTTTTTGAATACATCCTTGAACCTGTAATATAGATTTTTCACATAAACCCTTGGTGCATTCTTTATCCTTACTCTTAGAACGAGACCACTTGTCTAAAAGTAATTTTTCCAATTCTTCATTTGGAAGTTTTTCCAACTCGAAAAAGTTCAAGGATTTCCCCCATGTTAAGGCATCCTTTATGAAACGCAGACATACTACAAATTTCCACTTTTCTTTACAATCTGACTTGTGGCACTTTAGAAATTCTTCAATAGTAGGGTCATAATCACTTCCAGTAAAAAGAATATTTCTTGGAAGAAATCTTCAACAAAAATTAGGGTTTAAAAAATAACTTACTACAGAAAATCGTGACTTTAGAATGCAGAAAAAACCCTTGAGGTAGGGTAACACCATATATTAATCTTTACGGAAGGATAAAAATCCTCAAGAAATACTTGCTTGTACATTCACAATATTCTTCACCATGTAAATTAAATTTCTTAAATTTCCTTATATAGCATTCTCTATCCCCTAGGAACATTCTAGAGAAGGTATCTTATAGAAAGCTCATTTATTATATCTAACTGCCCATTTTTTCTATCAAACTATCATAGTGGGCCTTATTTAATACCACGGTGGACCTAGTCCACCTTACATTTAATAGCCTCCACTAATAGTATATAACCCCCATTTTCATTGGGTACCTCTCATATTACCACCCATATTACCTTCCTAGGAACATTACAAAACCCTACTTATCATTCAACGACTAAGAACATTGATGTACAATATCATTTCGTAAGAGATATGGTGGAAGGAAACAAGGTGCTACTAGAGAAAGTAGACACGTTGGAAAACATAGAAGATTCGTTGACCAAGTATGTGAGTGTTGTTAATTTCTCTTGGTGCAGAGAGGCAATGTGAATTGTTTCCCTGGGTATGTGAGCGAAAGTTCATGAATATCTTATTTCAACAAAGAATACAACAAGTGGGATAATGTTGGGTTGTCATATTCTTTGCAGTGAAAGTCGAGTCGAGGTAGATCGACTGACAATCGAAGGTCGAGGTGGATCAACAACAAGTCAAAGGTCGAGGGAGTCGACCAGGAAAATTCAAAGAGATAAATGACAAAGTCAAATGACAAGAGGTCGAAGTGCAGGCGTGAGACGACCAACTAGAAACTAAATGAAGGATGAATGGTAGTCGAATGGTAACCCAACTTGGAAGTCGACTGTAACGGAATCCAGGGATTTGCGAGATTTGTATCCAATGATATGTGTGGATATGTATCCATTTTTGGGCACCAATATTTATGGTTTTTCCTATTGTAAAGACTATAAATAGGCATGTTGTAAGGTTGTAAAGGCTAATAATGAAAAATGATGTATTGTTAATGCATAGTAAATCGTAGGTTGTTGGTCATGTATATGTAAGTCGAATTGGTTATAAGGTTGTTATTCCATAGGCAAGACGGTATGATGTCGATTGTGTCTTAGGTGTGGACCAAGTTTAGGCACATAGCCTTTTATTTTGATTGAATAAGACAACAAGAGAGAAGAATTCTCAAAGGAATGTCGGTTTGTCCCGGTTAAGGGTTCTAGGGTAAAATCCCAGTGTACTGTGTGATTGCTTGTTTCATTTATGTCCTCAATTAAATGCGTCTTCTCTTCTACTAGGATTAGTGTGGAAGTGTCCTGCATTTTCCTGACATCTCCATCTAATCCTAGGAATAAACTATACTCTACCCTTAACCCACTCCACACCCAATCCCTAAGTGCAGTATGCCTATACATATTGTCTAATGATGATATTTTATGGATATGATCATTCACCTATGATTTAATAAGGATTTCACATGGTTTAATAATGATTATGGTACGTTGATTCTACTTTTTTATTTTAATATAAGAATAATATTTTAGTGGATTTAGTATTCTTTAGATGGAATATTTATCCTTCTTTCACAATTAGGGTTTGACATGCCCTAGATTATGTATGATGGAAAACTTATATATATGTACTCTCACACACTCTCTCTCTACCCCCATCTCCCTCCCTCTCTCCCCCTCCATCCCTCTCTCTCTACGCCCCTCTTACTCTTCCTCTCCCACCCTCCCACACTCTCAAGCAATCCATATCTACCCCCTTCTCTCTTTACCTCTTGCATCTAACCCTCACTCTCTCACTCCCTGTATCTTGCTCCCTCTCTCTCCCCCACTCTCCCCACCTTTCTCTCTTTTCTTCTATATATACCCCCTTATCTCTCTCTCTTTCTCTCTCTCTCCCCATCTCCATGTCCCTCACTCTCACACACTCTCTTTTTCTTCCCCTCTCCCCCTCTCACACTATATTTCTTCCTCTCTCTCCACCTACCCTGCCTACATCACAAGGGAATGGCCTTGACCTAGACATGTCAATACCTAGACCTAGACCTAGACATAGCAATACCTAGACATGACAATACCTAGAATATGACCTAGACCTATACGATGACCATGATGTAGACCATGACATAGACCTAGAGTTAGACCTAGACCATGACCTATACTGTGACATAGAGCTAGATTTGGAAGTAGACCATGACCTAGACCTGACCTAGAGCTTGAACTATACCATGGCCTAGACTGCCCTAGCTCCATCTAAGTTGAGGCATAACCTATACTCAACCCTTAAACCCCTCCACTTGTGATCCCTAAGTGCACTATACATATACCTCTTGTTAAAGGCCCTACAAGCCTTGAACCCACATCACTCACATCCTGGTGCTCTAACCATTGCTCTATGCTTCAAAAAACTTTCAATCCTAAGCCCTTAGGTCCTAGTTTTCCCCAAACCCCTATACATATTTATTCATAAAGATGTTTTTATATAATAAATGTTATACTTGTTTCATTAAGAGCGCACACACGCTCTTATGACTTGAAAATACTTGTGATTGTTGCTCATCCATGCTCAACAAGAATGTGTGTGCATTCCTAGAATGCACATGCATTTTAGTGCACACACATTCTAGGAACAGACGCATTCCTGCTGGGCATATTATTTTTCCAAGAACACTTCTCTACCTCATCTATCTCAAGCCCAACAAAGCACGCCCAACATATGTACACAAAAATAGAACACACAAACATGTTTTTTTTATTTTGTTTAGTCTTGTTGTTTAATTCATATACATTTTTGTGCTATTGCAAGATAATTGTGGGAAGAATTGGAAGACAAATTTGTCAAAGTGGAATTGGAATTGTTGGTCGTGTATTCTTGTGTCCTCTTGGAATTGGAAGACAAATTTGTCTAGTTGGAATTTTTAGTTGTGTCTTATTGTGTAATGCCAAGACAAATTTGTCCAATTGGAATTGTCAGTTGTGTCTTCTTGTGTAATACCAAGGCAAATTTTTCCAATTGGAAATGTTAGTTTTGTAATACCAAGACAAATTTATCCAATTGGAATTGGAATTGTTAGTTGTGTCTTCTTGTGTAATACCAAGACAAATTTGTCCAATTGGAATTGGAATTATTAGTTGTGTCTTCTTTTGTAATACAAAGACAAAATTTTCCACTTGGAATTGGAATTGTGAGTTGTGTCTTCTTGTGTAATACCAAGACAAATTTGTGGTGAGGTGCTTGGAAGCCAATTTTTCTCTTTAAAAATGGGGAACCAATAGATTCAAGAAATAAATTCCTCGAGGAAAGAGAAACAGATTGATATGTTAGAAAAAGAAAGATAAAATACAATGTTACATATGTCAAAGCGTAGGATTTCAAAATAGGGAAATCCAATTTATAGCATAATAAATGTCGTTGTTTTTTCTCCTCCATCCCCAAAATCAAAGCATAGGAGTTCAGTAGAGACCAATCCATGCAATATCTCATCAATAAAACTTGTTGTGGATGACCAGATGATGGAGTATTCTCTTGGAGTCGATTATACAATGGATAAAATTAGAGAGGCAACTAGTGCACAACATTGTAGTGAAGAAGTTTATGTGGTGCAACCTCTTGTTGGATAGTCAGACATTCTAGAAACTAGTCAATCCCCTGTCCACTCTCCTAGTTTTGATACACCAGTGATTGAAGAGGAAATAACTGCAACATTGTTAACTCCATAGTAGGGAGGTCAAAAGTGCATAATAGGGGTTCATCGTCCCTACCTAGATTGAGCAATGTGTAGCGAAGAACTCCTAAACGCATTCAAGTTTATGAAAGTGGTATAGCATAACTTTAAGGTAAGTTACCTAATCGTACCATTCATTATCAATCTTATAAAATCATCAAATAATATTTTGAACCAAAATTCGATGCCGCTAAATGACAATTATTTTTGGCTTTGTTAAAATATATAAGTTTGACTACTATTAGGATAATTTTAGGCCTTAAAACAATCAAAAGTTTAGAAACAAGTCATCATATTATTAGAAACATTGTTTATGATTTTCAAAGAATTGGTAATAAATATCATTCTAAATACCACAATGCATCCCGACGTATCTTGTCACAATCAATTGTTAGCAAAATCACAAGAAAACATTGTTTGCTACAAAAAACTTCTTATCTCATTAAATGGATTGTCAAAACCCTTAGAAAGTATTCTCATAGATGAGATAGCCTTGACACAAGTGGCCCAACATATTTGTGGGCATTCACAGGTAGGCTACCTAGTTATGACATAAAGTTAATTGGAGAAGTTAAGGGACTAATACATGATTTCTAACATGAGAACATTAGGCCTTCTTCCAACCAAAAAGATGTACTAAAATTGAGAAGGGGATCTAGGGACCGTGAACCCCATATTAAACACTTTCTCAACATTACAAAGACAAAATTGTAAGAGAGTTTCAGGATAGTACATAGTGCACTTAACTTGGGACAAATGTATTTCCATAAATGTAAGCCTTGGTATGTTCAAATAAACATAATTTGTAACACATATTTTTGTATACATCACATTGAGTACGGTTATTATTATGACACATGCACACACACACACACACATATTTTCATAACACCCTTTTGCAAGAATGCTCAATTATATTTTCGTCACTATTATTTGGAGACTTTATTCACAACATCTTGTGTACAAGGCTAGAGGGTTTACATTTTATTAAAAAGATCGCTTAGATGGTACATTCCCAATGTGAGATGGAATGACATTACTGAGCAAGTGCATCCATGTAAGTGATGAGTATGAATTGGGGAAGAAGGAGGTTGCCTTGAAAATATTTAAATATGTTGCAAATGATATTGGTGGAGGATAAGAAATACAAAATATACAATTGGCAACTTCCTAGGTATGAGTATGTGACCTCATGAAGGACTTCATCAAAAATACATGACAATATGTTCAACATGTGCATGTGGCTCAATGGCAGGACATACATTCTAGAATATGCAAAGATGAATTTCTTGTTGGTATTGTGTTATCAGTGGTTGATTTTGATGAGAACTACACCCTTCAACCACAAAATGAGATTCAAAGCCATTATTATTACTCAGAGAAGGTAAACATAATGTTCTATATCACATACATGCATGGTCTAGATGTAACTAAGAAAACAAATTTATATTGAATGAGTATCACTTCTGCATAAGAAATGATAGATGCCATGACTTAGCCTACGTAGAACATTGTTTTTCAATTGTTTTACAATCACCTTAAGGAGAAGAAAATATAGATGGATCAACATTGGATTTTCTCAGATGATTGCATAGTTCAGTTCAAAAATGCTTGTGTATTTCAATGGTTGTGTATGTTGCACAAAAAAATCAAGGTACCACACATTTGGAACTATTTTGAGTCTAGGAACAGGAAAGGGGATCATGATGGAGAAGGTGAATTTATAAAAAGAGTGTTATGCATGAAACAAAAGAAGTTCACAACTACTTCCCTCATTCTAGATATGAAATCCATTTTTGAATGGTGTTCTTCAGTAATGGGAGAGGGAACATGAACCTGTGAAGACCAATCACATAGGAAATTCCATGCACATAGATATTTTTGGGAGGTGGTCAATGTAGATCGATCGCATTGGTATGAATGAAAAATAATCCAAGGAACTTGTGGATTCCATTCAGTTAGAACATCAGACAAAATGCAATAGTTGAAATATCGACGAGAAATCTCTCTTACTTTTGTCGTCCATGTAATAGTAATGAATGGGATGATTGTGAATCGAAATACTGGGTTGATAGATGGGATTGTGTATCACTCCCCATTGGTCAACGTATAACTATGGAATTATACCAGTTGGAGGAGGAAAAATCAAGTATTTCAACAGATTATGATCATGTCTCAGATTTCGTACTGCCAAGTTTGTTGAAACCTTCTATTAAATTTTGAATAACTACCATCAATGTTTTATTCTTTGGTCATTTATTGGACTCACGTGTTGGCACTCCATTTTTTGCAGGGAACATATACACAATTGTTTCCCTGATAGGTAATGAATGAGGCATTGATTATTGACTGGCATGTTGCTTAGAGGGAAATAAGACCCTCGTGTGATCAGTAACATACTCTGAAGGAATTGAATTTCTAATTGGGTCGATGGTTATTAAAGGAGAATATCTGACACTTGATGACATAAAACAGAAGAAAGGTGGTTATGTGTTTAATGATTATAGACCATGTGAATTTGTATACCACTTTATGAACTTGGTTGTTGGTACAAACCTCCAACTACAAACAATTCCAAGAACTTATCAAAGGTACAATACTTATTTCCTTACTCTGAGCACGGGAAGTTAATGGAGACCGTCATTATTAGAAGTGATCTCGATGGTGTTCTTCAATGACCATAGGTATGTAAAAGGAATAATTGAACAAATATTTGATATTTATGAATTATTGAAATTTTGGCCTTGCCTTCACTTTCCATGCCATGGAATGCCTTTCATTTCCTTCACTTGACATGCCATGCATTTCCTTGCTATGCCATGACATGCCATACCTTTCATTGCCTTGACTTTCCATGCCATGCCTTTCCTTGACCTTCCTTTCCATGCCATGCCTTTTCATGCCATGCCTTGCCTTTCCATGCCACGCCTTGCATTGCCTTGCCTTGCCATGCCATGCCTTTCCATGACTTACCATGCCATTCCTTTCCTTTCCAAGCCATGCCTTGCCTTACCATGCCATGCCATGCCTTGCATTTCCTTGCCTTTCTATGCCATGCCTTGCCTTGTCTTTCCAAGCCATGCCTTTCCTTTCCATTCCATGCCATACCTTGCTATGCATTTCCTTGCCTTTCCATGCCATTCCATGCCTTTCCTTGCCTTTCCTTTTCATGACATACCATGCCATGCTTTTCCATTCCATGCCACGCCTTGCCTTGTCTTTCCTTTCCTTGTCATTCCAAACCATGTCATGCCTTTCCTTTCCATGCCTTTCCTTGCCTTGTGTTATTGGACTAATTGGTAAGTGAAGACATAAAAAAATCTCCCTAGTTTCACCCCGAAACTAGAACAAAACAAGACAGAATATAAAACTTTCCCTAAGTTTCAATTATCAAGCATACTAACTAACAAGGGATAAATAACATACCTTTTAAATGTCATTTGTCCTTGCTAGTTTCATCCTCGCTCCATTCCAAGTCTTATGGGATGTTAAACCTGTAAAAAGGCACAAACCAATGAAGCAAAAACAACAAAGTATACTAAAAAAAACCTATGTATGTGATCAAGGAGTCATACAATAAAATAAGACCAATTTTATGGGAAAGAAAGATATCATTGTATTATAAATATGAAAAGCAGAATACAACTAGTTTCCTTGATGTTGTAAGGTCCTTTCCAACAGTTCTTTTCTTCCCACACACTTCTTCTCCAAGGATTCTGATATCAACAATCTATCTTGACAAACCAAAGATCAAAGCCAATATACAAGCTCCAAAAACTCCAAGCTACAAAAATTACTCAAACCCAATCAAGCTAACTTTCTCCATGAGAGCTCCTCTCTTTTTATAAGATGAAGAGGATAAGGTGAGGAGGTTAGTATGATCCCACTAAATCAGAAAATCAAGTAATATCCAAACCAATCAAAAGCCACCTCACCATAGAAGCTTATCCTTCTAGAAGCATCGAGAAGATACTCATTTTTCCCACGTATGAAAATCGCCGCACCCTTAGAACTAAGCAGAGTGCAACAATGTCGCAGGTCAGGTTTAGTAAAACATGTGACAATATGGGATCATCACAACCCTAACATAAGGTAGGGTGTGATGATCCTCTTTAATAGGGTTTTTAAAAAGGAAAAGACAACTTCTTCTCTCAGGAAAAGTTCTTCTCTCTTCTTTCTTCAGGAATTCGGGCCACTGATCATTCTAAAGACAAAGAATAGGTTTACATCATTAACGATCATAGGGGTGACAAAAATAATTTGTAACACCTTTCCATGCCATTCTCTTCCGTGCCTTCTATTTCCTTCACATTCCATGTCATTCCTTTCATTGCCATTTCATGTCATGCCATGCCTTGCATTGACTTCACTTTCCATGCCATGCCTTGCCTTGCCATGCCATGCCTTTCCTTTCCATGCCATGCCTTGCCTTTCCATTCCATACCATACCTTTCCAAGCTATGCCTTGCCATGTCATGCCTTTACTTGTCATCCCATGCCATGCCATGCCTTGCATTGCCTTCACATGCCATGCCATGCCATCCATTTCCTTTCCAATCCATGTTATTCCATGACTTGCATTGCCTTCACTTGTCATGCCATGCCTTGCCTTTCCATGCCATGCCTTTACTTTCATTTCCATTCCATGCCTTGCCTTACCATTCCATACCTTGCATTTCCTTTCCTGGTCATGCCATGCCATGCCATGCCTTCCCTTTCCATGCCATGTCTTGCCTTGCCTTTCCATGCCATTCATTTCCATGTCATGCCATGTCTTTCCATGCCTTGCCTTACCATTCCATGCCATGCCATGCTTTGCATTTCCTTTCCTTTCCATGCCATGTAATTCCATGCCTTGTCTTTCCATGCCATTCATTTCCATGCCATGCCTTCCAATGCCTTCCCATACCTTTCCATGCCATGCCTTGACTTTCCATGTCATGCCATGATATGTCATGCCTTGTCATGCCTTTACTTTCCATTCCATGCCATGTCTAACCTAACAAGGTGTTAAATTTTCAAACATATGTAATAAGAACTGAGTAAGACCCTGGTTCTGAAGATCCTCCAACAAACAGTTGTCCGAAAAATGAAATGATAGTGGAGGGCCCCACTAGCTAAAACCCATTTCCCCAGATCCAATGCAACCGACAGTTCATCCATTCGAGTCCAGGTTTGAGTTTTATCGTGAGTTGAAATTCACCTACTCAAGCCATTCATGGACATGTCAACAATTTGGTCCGGGGGCATAAAATCCAAACTGAGCAGCACAATGAAGTTCCCTAAGCTCCCATATGTCTATTTTTCCAAGACCCACGTGACCACGATACCCACAATTTCTCAACATGGTGTTCTTGAAAATCGACCTATTGTTCATAAATTGCACTATGCCTCATTGAGAAAAACCCTAGTGTTGGATATCCTCCAAAAAATGGTTTTCCAGGCCAAAAAAGGACAACATATGAGCCCCCACTAGCTAAAAATTGGTGCCCCAGATCCAATGCAACCAATGGTTTGTCCATCTGAGTCTCAGTTTGAGTTTTATTGTGAGTTACAACTTTATTCCTCAAGCCATTAAGGTACATGTCGACAATTTGGTCTGGGGGCATAAAATCCAAAACGAGGAGCATAATAGAGTTGTGTAAGTTGTTGCACGTCTATTTTACCAAGGCCGACACGACTACACTATCCACAATTACTCGGCACAATGTTCTTGAAAATTGACCTCATCCTAGTGTCAGATCAAAACCCTAGTTCTAGACATCCTCCAACAAACTGTTTTATGGGAAACATAATGATATCGGAGGGGCCCCACTAGCTAAAAATCCATGCTATAGATCCAATGCAGTAGACTTTTTATCCATCCAAGTCCCGGTTTGAGTTTTATCGCAAGTTGCAACTTGCCTCCTCAAGCCATTCAGGGACATATTGGCAATTTGGTATGGAGGCATAAAATCCAAACTGAGTAGCATAACGAAGTTTCGTAAGCTTTTTCACGCCTATTTTTCCATGACCCATGCAACAAAACTACCCATAATTGTTTGGCACAATTTTATTGAAAATCAACCTCTTGTTCAGAAATTGCACTATGACTCATTGAGAAAAACCCTAGTGTCAAAGATCCTCCAAAAAATGGTTGTCCAGGAAATGGAATGAGAGTAGAGGGCCCTCACTAGCTAAAACCCGGTGCCCAAGATCCAATGGAGCTCACGGTTCATCTATCCGAGTCTTGGTTTGAGTTTTATCGTGAGTTGCAACTCACCTTCTAAAGCCATTCAAGGACATGTCGACAATTTTGTCTAGGGGCATAAAATCCAAGCCGAGTAGCATAACAAAGTTTTGTAAGCTCTTGCATGTCTATTTTTCCATGGTCCATGCAACCAATCTACCCACAATTTCCTGACATAGTGTTCTTGAAAATCGACCTCTTGTTCATAAATTGAACTATGCATCATTGAGAAAAACCCTAGTGTCGAAGATCCTCTAACAAATGGTTGTCTGGGCAACAAAATGACAAAAGAGGGGCCGCACTAGCTAAAACTCGGTGCCTTAGATCCAATGGAACTGAATGTTTTTCCATACAAGTCTCGATTTGAGTTTTATCGTGAGTTGCAACTCGCCTCCTCAAGCCATTCAAGGACATGTTGGCAATAGACCTAGACCTAAACTATGACCATGACATAGACCATGACCTAGTAACCTAGACCTATACCATGACATATACCATGACATAGACCATGGCAATATAAGGCATGACAAGACAATGTCTTGGTATAGGTCTAGGTATGGAAATTCAAGGAAAGGAAAAGTGAGGTAAGGAAAGGTAAGGCAAGGCATGAAAAGGCTAAGAAAAGATAGACATGGCAAGACAAGGCAAGGTTTAGGTCTAGGTCCTCATAAATCCTATTAATTATGGTAATCCATGTTTCACAACTATGAAGATACCTTAGATATATGAATATAGAGAGATTATGTTATGACATTGAAATTTTCATGCAAGTATTTTTATCTAAGATAGATGGGATAACAAGTTGTAGAATTACATGCTTAATGAATCCTTTGATTGTAATTTTCACGATTAAACTTGTTCATTTAGTACAAGCATTATTTTTTTAGGCAAAAGAAAATGTATGATACATGAATGCCATGGATTTTTTGTTAAATTAACTTGATAACAAATTCTCTCTAATGATGAAAATAACTATATTTTTACAAACAATTAGTTTTATGAATATCATAATGAAGGTACCTTTTATATGAATTGAGGTTAGCCAACACAAGGCATGGCATGGAAAGGAAAGGCATGGAGTGACATGACAAGGCAAGTCAAGGCATGGCATGGCATGGGAAGGAAAGGCATGGCTTGGCAAGGCAAGTCATGGCATGGCAATGCAAGGAAAGACATGGCATGGCAAGGAAAGAAAATACAAGGCATGGCATAGCATGGCATGGCATGACAAGGCAAGGCATGTCCTGGAATGACAAGGCAAGGCATGGCATGGAAAGACATGGCTTGGTGAGGCAAATCATCACATGAAGAGGCAAGGCATGGCATGGCATGGCAAGGCAAGAAAATGCATGGCATGACATGGCATGGAATAGCATGGCAAGGCAATGCCTGGAATGGAAAGGCAATGCCTGGAATGGAAAGGCAAGGCATGCCAAGGAAAGGCAATGCAATGCATGGTATGGAAAGGCAAGGCATGGAATGGCATGGAAAGGAATGACATGGAAAGGAAAGGCATGGCATGGCATGGCAAGCCAAGGCATGGCATTGAAGGCCAAGGCATGGCATGACAAGGCATGGCATGGCATGGCAAGGAAAGTCTATGCATGGCATGAAATGGAATGACAAGGCAAGGCATGGCATGGAAAGGTAAGGAAAGGAATGGAAAGGAAAGGCATAGAATGACATGGCATGGCATGGCATGGAAAGTAAACGCAAGGCATGACATGGAAAGGCAAGGAAATGCAAGGCATGGCATGGCATGGCAAGGTAAGGCATGGCATGGCATGCAATGACAAGGTAAGGCATGGCATGGTAAGGCAAGGCAAGGCATGGCGTGACAAGGCAAGGTAATGTAAGTCATGGCATGGCATGGCAAGGCAAGGAATGACATGTCAAGGTATGGTAAGGCATTGATTTGGCAAGGAAAGGAAAGGCATGGCATGGAAAGGAAAGACAAGGCATGTCATGGCATGGAAAGGCAAGGTAAGGCATGGATCAATAATGCCTTGAAGTTATGTTGTTTTCCATGCAATCCAAAATAAATTATGGATCAATAGTATAATGAGACTACACCATAAGGATGGAATAAAAACCTATTTAGTTCCATCCCTTTATATGAAAATCCTATTAATTATGATAATATTTGTTTCACGACTATGAAGATACCTTAGATCTGTGTTTCAAGTTTTGTGGATGATTTTATGGTTAGGAATTCATTGATGATCATTGATTTGCCTAGTAAGTGATATTTCTAAGTCGTTGATGGTTATTTCTTAAATGTATTAAATAAATTATTTATCAAATTGGTGATATTGCATGTTATCTTGCATTATTATTGAATTAACCTTGTCTTAAAACCCTCAATTTCATGGTTAGATTAGGACTTAACCTCAATTTCCAACCTTGTTAGCTTGATGTATAGGGTTTAATTGTCATCTTTAACCCTTAGAATACACCTTGACACCTTTTATTACATTTTTTTCATAATTTTCAGACTTTTAGGGCTTGATGTCTTGAATATTCTAGAGTGTTATGTGCCATCTACCATTTTAGCAAGCATTTGTTATCTAAACTCTAGTTTAGGCTTTCATTTTCAACCTCCTTTCATTGCATGATTACTTATTTTAAGGGTTGTTATATTTACCTTGTTGAAACTCATCTTATTGCCGAAGTTAAACATCTTCATCACAAGTTTTATAACAACTATAGTTTCCTTATTGATTTGTTGTCTTTGGGACTTCCCATTGAGTTGTTTGAACTTAGTTAATATCATTTATTGGCTTGGAAAGACATGGAAATGGCATTCCATTGAAAGGCATAGCAATGTGATGGCATTGAAGTACATGCCATGGAATGGCTTGGTAAGACATGGCAATGGCATGGCTTGGCATGGCATGGCATGGCTTGGCAAGGCATGGAAATGATATGACATGGAATAGAAAGGAATTGAATGGCATGGAAAGGAAAGGCATGCAATGACATGTCATGTAAAGGTAAGGCATGCAATGACATGGCTTGTTAAGCCATAACATGGAATGAAAAGGAAATACATGGCATGGCATGGCATGTCAAGGCAAGGCATGAAATGACATGTCATGGAAAGAGAAGGCATGAGAAGGCAAGGAATGGAATGGCATGGTAAGTCAAGGCATGGAATGACATGGCATGACAAGGCATGGTATTGCATGACATGGCATGGCATGGAAAGGCAATACATGCAATGACATGTCATGGAAAGGAAATGCATGGCATGGAAAGACAAGACAAGTCATTCCATGGCAAGGCAATTCATGGCATGGAATGGAATGGAAATGCAAGGCATGAAATGGAATTCCATAGCAAGGTAAGGCATGGCATGGCATGGCTTGGCAAGGCATGGCATGGCATGTCATGGAAAGGAAAGGAAATGAATGACATGGCATGGCATGGCAAGGCAAGGCATGGGATGAAAAGGCATGGAATGGTATGGCATGACATGGCATGGCAATGCAAGGCATGGCATGGCAAGGAAAGACATGATATGGTATGTCATGGAAATGAAAGACATGCCATGACATGGCTTGGTAAGGCATGACATGAAATGACATGGCAAGGAAAGGCATGGCATGGCATGGCATCGCAAGGCAATGCATGCAATGGAAAGGAAAAGTATAGCATGGCATGGCATGGTAAGGCAAGGCAAGGTATGGAAAGGGAAGGAATGGCAAGTCATGGCAAGGCATGGCATGGCCAGGAAAGACATGCAATGGCATGGCATGGAAAGGTATGGCATGACATGGCAAGGCATGGCATGGTTTGGCAAGGAAAGGCACAACATGACATGGCAACTGAAGGCAAGGCAAGGCAAGGCATGCAAAATTTTTCACCTAGACTTAAAATGTCATAAACACTACATTGGATGGAAAGGAACTTTGTGATATAAGTTAAGCCATATGTCCCTAGAAAAAAAATGTATTTCATTTCTTGGGATGATAAATGTTTATTTTTTTGTTATTCTTGTTTCATTGCAATCCACATTTTGATTTGATGTTTTTCTTGCATAATGTTATGGAAAGTTATATTTATTGTTGTATAGGTTAAAATGGGAAGCTACATGACAAGACATTGAAGGAGGGATTAGTCTATTTTAGATCATAGTGGTGTTCTAGGGATTTGTAAATGTAACCACCTGTATTTTGGCATTAGAAGGTTAGAACTTTGATTTTTACTTATCTTAGTGATTCTTTGCTTAGTATTTGTTGGGTTTAGTTAGAATAATATAAACATTTGATATGTATACATTTGGACCTATTTATGTGTTCCAAGATATTATTTTTATTGTTATATGTTTATGATGATCATAGTTATGTGATTTGTTTAAACATGCAAATTGAAATGTGGAACTTTGGAGCTTCATGCACTACCCATATGTGTGGTATTCTTTTCCTTTAGTATGATTTTCGACACCATTTAGGTAAGTCACATTTGTTTCCTCAAAATTTCTTTAGTGTATACTACTAATTAAATGTTTTGTTAAATTTTACTATTTTGGGGGTCTTTAACTCAAGTAACCAATACTATATATAGAAAATTAATATATTTATGGTTCATGAACTTGAGTTTATTTTTCATTTAAAAAAAATATTTTTAAAACAATAAGAATTGTCACTACCGATTGTAAAGTTTGAAAATTAATATATTTATGATTCATGGACTTGAGATTATAAGTTTGTTCTCTTATAATTTTGCAATATACTTTTTAATAAGTTAATAGTGTGTGTGTGTATATATGATGATTATGATGATTTAGTAATTATGAGGCATCCTCCTTTGTATATGATAATTTCCTTGAAAATAGTACTTTAAGGTGGACTCTAGTGTCATCCATCAAATTTGAGTTCTTTGATGCATTGTTCATCAACCATTTGCGTCTAACAAGTGCACCCAAGTGTGTCCAGTGCATTGGCCATTAGTTTAACTTTACCAATGATGAAGGAAATGCATGCCCTACCCATAAATTTAGGTAATGATAGCCATTAATTGCTTATGGATTGAGCACTTGGCAATATTTTCCACCATAAGAGATACATTAATGTGTAACACAATTATTTATAATCACTTTAGAAAAAAATCATAGATTTATACACATAAAATTCATACACTTTGAAATTCATACATTCATCAACATAAAATGTAGAAACAATGAGACTCATAAAAAACGTGCCATGAAATGTGTGTGTGTGTGTCTATATATA
>JZKD02S1674162.1:357102-371009 GCA_000966675.3 Picea glauca
TTGGGACTCCCAACACTATTGTTTCCTCTGCATGTTCTTAGGTGTATAAATCTTAAATATTCTCATGAATATGACTGTAAAGAAGTCTTCAAAGAGATTGAAAAACTAGATTGGATTATTACTTCATCTAGTAGATCCAATTCCTATGGATCCGAGAGAGTGCATATTCCTCTAGACAAATCTTTGTCATATATACTAATTTGATTCACTTTTTTCCAAATGATATTTTGAATAAATTTCATGTCATTATTTCTCATCTTGGTGTCTTGTCAAAACACTATTTTCATACTATGATTGTGAATTAACATCGTTACTCCTTCTTGCTTCATTATAGTTTCTAACTCCTTTTACATACATATCTTCACATTAAGGGTTTTAATATGTCAATTGAAGGAAAACATAATAATTTAATGGATCATTAGATATTCATGATGTAGAGATATGCAAAGTATCAGATAGGAGTTTATTTTAGGGTTTTCAGCGGCTAAGTGGAAAATTTGAAAGTGTAGTGAGCCACCGAAAGCTCTGACGTTCGACAGCTAAAGGGAAAAACGCAAGACCAATGAGTTGTTGAATGTGCCGAAGAGTCCAAAATTTAATTCTTTCTGCCTAGATTGTGTTTTTCGAGTTCCATAACATGTGGGAATGGTATCAAATTAAAGATAATAATTATCAGAAGTTCAGTACCACCATAAAATAGTTCAATACCACCAAATTACTAAATCACATAGAAAAATTTTAAGTACTGACCTTCAAAATCTCAGTTATGTAGAGTCTGATCAATTCAATGTTTCTCTTCTTGAAAGAGAATTGAAATCAAGATTTCATAAAAAACCAAAACACCATTTCATAAATTACTCACGCAACTATAGAAAATGATTGTCACAACTATAACACACTTTTCATAACTGAGATATATATAGGATTGATTGAGTCGGCCTTCCGATGAATTCGGTCAAATTGACCAAACAATAAGTCAATGACCGTTTGATTCTCACAGATGACATAGTTGGTCGTTATAACAACTAAAGTTTGAATGTTGGTCGCTAGAATGACCAATGTGGAATGTTGGTCGCTAGAGTGGCGAACAGTTCGACCCCGAAAAAAAAAAGTAAATTTAGTCCAAAAAAAGCAAAAAAGTTACGACGAAATTTTAAACCGATGTAATTTCCGCCCAATGTAGTAGTGTTTGGTCTCTGTTATAATGGAGATCATGACTTCAGAGTGGTTGTTTATACTAATTCAAATTGGTCTAGAAGTGTTTATGATAGAAAGAGCACTTTAGGATGTTTTTTCAATCCAAGGTCACCCATGAATTCATGGCAGAGCAGGAAGCAATCCAATATTTCTCTCAGCATGGTAGAAGCGGAATACATTGTTGCATATTTCACCAGTTTTGAATCCATATGGCTTCGGAAGTTGTTGGCAGGTCTATTTGATCTGGAGATGAAAGCAACCATGATTCTATGTGATAATCAGAGTTGCATAAAAATGACGGAGAGCCCTGTGTTCCATGATAATTTGAAGCACATAGAAATGATGTATCACTACATCCGTGACATGGTGCAAAGGAGAGTTGTAAAGCTCCAATATGTTGGCACAAATAAGAAAGTTGCAGATGTGTTGACCAAGCCTCTGTCTCGTGTAAATTTTGAATACTTTTGAGACAAGCTTGGTATAGTCCGAAAGGACCTCCCTCGAAAGGGGGAGTGATGTTGATGATACTATGGTATCCTGACCAACAACATGTAGCTCAGTTAGGATTTTATATCCTAGGGGACTGATCATCCCTGGACAGATCCTGAAGGTCCGATAAGGATGGTCTGTTAGATTACATATGCGTGTATATGCCAACTATGGTCAGTATTGGTAGCTCCATTAAGATTTTTATAATCCTAGAGAATATTATGATTCCTGGGCAGATCCTGAAGGTCCGGTAAGGATGGTCTGTCAGAGTACCATGTGGTAAATTCATTAGGATTTTATATCCTAGGGAATCTTATGATTCCTGGGCATATCCCTAGGGACTGTCAGAGTACCACAAAATTTTGTTACACCTGCCTCATTCTATTGCTATATGCTATTGATGATGTTGTTGCTCCAGCCTTGTTCTGTTGATGATGTTGTTGTTCTAGCTGTGTGTTGATGATGTTGTTGTCTCAACCTCGTGTTGATGATGTTGTTATCTCAACTTCATGTTGATAATGTTGTTGACTTAGCTTCATGATGATAATGTTGTTGTATCAACCTCATGATGATAATGTTGTTGCATCATCCTTGTGTTGATGTTGTTGTTCCATCCCCGTGTTGTTAGTGATGATGTATCAACCTCGTGTTGGTGAGATTGTTTCTCTAGCTTAATGATATTGATGTTGATGCTTCAACTTCATGTTGAATATGATGATGATGATGCTACTTCAACTTCATGCTGAAGATGATGATGATGATGCTACTTCAACTTCATGTTGAAGATGATGATGATGTTGCTACTTCAGCTTCATGCTAAAGATGTTGATGATGATGTATCGGTGTTGTATCGATTGATGATGTTGTATTAGTGTTATACTAATTGATTTTGATGATGCTATTCCAACTCCATGTTGTGAATGACGATGATGATACTATTCCAGCTCCATGTTGTGAATGATGATGATGACGATACTCTAGCTCCAAGTTGTGAATGATGATGTTATTGATGATGAGAAAAACTTCCGATGATTTATGGATATCCTATTCAGTGTTCCAGATGTTGTTGATGTTGTTTCCCTCTATCTCTCCTGATGATGTTGTAGAATACCCTTCTTGTTAAGGGGGAGTGTTGAAATATTGTAATTGTGAAGAATATTCTAATTATAATTGAGTTATTATCTTATAGATCAATCCCTTTTATGGATTGATCATGTCAGGACTTATGTGTGATCAAATCCCCTTTTGTGGATTGGTCAAACCCTAATCAAATGATGTTAATTGAGAAGTCATTCCCTAGGGATAATTAAAGTGGTTTTAGCCACTAATTGAAGAATTCAGCCCATCTTGGTGAAGAGACACAACCCTAGCGCCCATCAGCTAGTATAAATAAGAGAGGATGATGCCTCATTCTCTCACTCACTCGTGTCACTCATCTAGTGCGCAAGTGTTGGATATTCTCATGTATTTGGTCTTTTCTATTGGAATTTTATTGGAAATCTATATTAAGGAAGGTTTTGTTGGGTTTTCTCCCCCATAAGGGTTTCCCAAGATAATTGTGTACCTTGTGATTGTGTATCTTTCAGTGATCCTGCTTTTGTTATTATTGTCTAGTAAATTGAAAAGAACTTAATAGCAGCTCTAAAATTAACATGTTGGACCCCAATGATTCCCATTAAACTTTTCTAAAATTCAAACCCCCCATTTGAAGTTTTGTAAACTTTTCTTTCAATTAATTTTGGTTTGTTTTGAGAGGATGATTTGGTGTTTTCCTTTTTGAAATTTGAATCTTTTAAATTTTTGAATGATCATCAATGTTTGCTTTTGAACTCATTTTATTTTATTCCATGCCTCTTTTCCCTTGAATTTGATTAATATCATGTAAGTTCTCTATTGGGAAATTAATACACTAAAGTTGAAAGATACAATTTTCAAATAATAATATAGTTAGGCTCTATTTTAATTCATATTATTTCCAAATCAAAAGAAATGGGTTACACTATAAGAAATGCAATTGAATGGGTATTGAAAATCAATGACATAATGCAAGAAAACAAATCGTATAAAGGAGTATGGAAATTATTGAAATTTATTTTATAAAACCTTATCATGTGAAAACTTCAAAAACACTTCTTTAATGCTTGAAATTTGTGCATAGATTTTTCTTTATTAAACATTCATAAGAATTTATGAATTATATATTTTTTACTTCTTTAATACTTGAAATTTGTGCATAGATTTTTCTTTATTAAACATTCATAAGAATTTATGAATTATAAATTTTACACTATGTTCATTTTGATATAATAATATCTTGACAAAACATTGAAGCATTTATAACTAATGGAACGTGACATTATTCACTATATGATTTTGGTTATTTAAAATTAAAATATCATTTTTAATTATTCTCTCATGTTAATTGAAATAGTTTTTGCCTTCTTATATTATTAAATCAAGATCATTTAAATTTAAAAAACTTAACTCATTAAAGTGTGTGACATGTTAATTCTCTTGAATATATTTTATAAACACATTAATTATTTATTTTGAAAATTGATTTTAGGTTTTTGGAGCATACCAAAATTTATGGATGTCACTAACGTAGATGCATTTTCTGGATGAATTTAAAAAATCTAAAACATTGTTTTTATAGAACGGACCAAATTAGGTCAATCATGAGATGTTTCAAAAAATTGTGGGAGGTTTTTTGAAGTGGATTTTTCTAGATTTCTCCAATTACGATTTTCTAAAACAAAGTTTATGCTTCATCAATTCAATCTGGAGATGAGTTCCAAATTTAGTTAAAGAAAAATCAAGATTTCCATGCAACAAATTAGTATTTAGATCCATATTCCCAAGCAATGGAAATAACATTTGAAAATTACAAAAGTAGAAGAGATATGACAAAGATGTGAGGAAGCTCCACCATGGAGAAAATGATTTTATTCTTTTCAACACACTATTTTTTCGTACATTGTGTTTTTCAAAGAAATGGTGATGGAGGGGTTGCCTGCAGTTTGTAGATCATAATCTTAATGAAGTGATGAAATTTTGAGATGGATCCAAAAAGTCTTATTTCAGAACTCTGTATAAAAAAATTTTTTTGTAAGTAAGAGGGTGTTAATTTATAAAATTCCTTCTAGAGGCAAAAGAAGTACAGAGATTGTCTTTGCTGTGGTGATTGGGCTGCCCCAACATAGGGGAAACCAACCCAGTCAACAGCCTAGTCAGCACTTGCTTATACTGTAAGCTAAAAAAGAGTAAAAGGTGACACATCATCACTGGGCTGCCCCAACAGAGGGGAAACCAGCCCAATCAACAGCCTAATCATCATGTTCATAACTGTGAGCTAAAAACAAGGAAAAACTGACACATCGACAGAACATAAAAAAGAGAACCTGACTCTTCAGCATGCTAGACACTGGGCGCGTAGCTTGGCCAGGTGGCGCGAAGATCCCCTGGCCACGGTTCCTCCTCGATCCAAGTTGTACCATCTCCCCACTGTGTCTCGGAATGCTCCTTGGTCGCTGCACCTGGGTTATTCCTCTCACTGTCCTTCAATTCCGTGTCAGTCTGCTCCCCTCGATCTGGAGTCGATCTTGCTGCGCTCTGATGCTCTTTGTTCTCACATGTATTAGCTGCCTCCGGCATTGGGGTGTCCTTAGTTGGCGCTGCGCCTTCCTTGGCAGGGACCGGGGGTGAAAGCACTATCTTAGATAACGTAGAGAGTATCTACAGAAATTGCGCCACCTTTTCATCGGTGAGCTACAACCTGAATCTCAGATCCTCTACCCCTTGGCGGAGCTCGAAAACGAGGTCATGAAGAATGACTAGCTTGTTTTTCAGCGGGTCGTCAGTGGTGGAGTCAGAAGTGGGGGTGTTGGGGTGGTCAGGCTGCGACACAGGGGGAGGTTGGTCAGCCCCTAACATTCTTGTGAAAGCCAGGTTAGGAGAGTGGTCTGGAGCGAAGAGGAGACGCCGAATCGTGCCAGGAAGCCGAGGAACCATTTCCTGGCTTAAGGAGTTTACAGCCGGTAAATTGAGAGAGGTAGAGTCGTGAATTTCAACTCAGCTGATAGCCATATCATTGGGAGGGGAATTGGATGGAGAAAGGGAGGGTCGGCGCGGTCTCCATGGGGAGCCCCGCCGCGGCCTCCCTCTCGGGCGTTCTTTGCGTCGAGGCATGATGTTCACAGAGCGATGGTCGTCTTAGCAAGAGGTATGAGGAGCCACCAAGAACCAGAGATCACAGTCCGGGGACGGCCATGGCTGCGGGATGGAGAACCGACAGAACCAGCCGCAGAAACAATGAATCAACGTCGGTAGCATCGCCATAATGCCGAGCTGGGATCGAGTGTGGGCATTAACTTGCCTTCCCATAGCCATAAGGGTGTTTTAATGCAGTGGAGGAGTGACGGACGATGGCATGAGCCCGTCACATGGCTCCGTGCCCCGTTGGCATGTGCCCGCTCCACTTGCGCGCCATGTAGACTAACATAACACCCCATCCGGGGGAGAACTCTGTATAAATTTATTTTGCATGAGTAATAGAGATTGATTTTCTAATTCCTTTTATCATTTTATTCAGTGAATTGAAGTAATATTCTGAACTTTGTTTTCAGTGTCTTCTTCATATTCTTTTATAATTTATTTTAAGAGATAATGTTTGTTATACATTTGATCTATTAACTGTAATTAATTCAGTTTTGCATATTAAAAGTGTTTTTTGTAATACTTCATGATTTTATTTTGTTGTTTTACATTAACTACATGTAGTGATCAAATAATATAATTTTTTCTTTGATTTTGATTATTACATGTTTCATTTATAAATGAAAATTGAATTAATTTTAAATTAAAATTTCTCCCTCGGGATAGATTTTTATTAATTTGTTTAATAGTTTTAATTAGTGTTTCTACAATGAAGAGATACATATTTTTTTGTGACTTTGGAACTGCATTTTATTAGTTTTAATTTGCATTTTTATATTTAAATATGAATTTAGATCGGAATATCTTTAAGGAAGTCTCCACTCAAGGAGAAAATCATCTTATTCTCTAACATAGCCATAAAAACAATTAGAAACAACTACATCAAATGACTTTGTTATTCTTAAAGAACCTTGGTCTAGGTTGTTTCCTTTGCGTTGGCGAGTGGTCATTTCTTCCTATCAACATGTCCTTAAAAAAAGGGCACAAGAGGAACATGTGTGTGTTCCTGCTAGATACGTGCATGTGTTCTTAAGAACACATGTGCGTTCCTGCTGACGAACCTACATGGAAAGCTTGCTATAGTTTTGGGCCTTACCAAACCTATAGGAATAAGAATGTGTATGTGTTCTTGAGAACACGCATGTGTTCCTATGAGTGCACATTCTTGCTGACCCACTTGCCACTTTTTCTTCCACCAACTTCATTCACTCACCCAGTAATCTTCTAGAGATATGTGGACATACACTGACATAAACCGAAGTGAGTTAGTCCTAGTTAATCATCCATGCAGTCATCAGTTAACTAGTCTAGACAAGTGGAGTGGAGAGAATATCATGCTTGCACATGTGATGTGCCCTCCCAGCCTCATGCATGTCAAGTGCACCCTCCTTGGTGATGATCCCAAGGTGAACATGCAACACTTGGTGATAATACCGAGTTTTCCATGCAAGAGTTGACTCCACTATTCTAAGTGATGTACAATTGAGTAATAACTAAAGAGAAAGTGGTGCCAAGAGGTCTTTACTCAATGAACCTATGACATATCGCCTTCATTCATGGGATATTAAAGAATACCCCTAATTTCACTAGATATTGATAAGTATATCCCAAATCTTTTTTGTTGAATCCCCCTCCTAATACATATGTCAAATAAAAGAAACCCCTATTTTTACTAGATACCCCTTTTATACCCCCCAATACCTAGATAAACTCCCAAAGACCCCACATCCCCCCAATACATACAATATATTTACTTTATTTTCACAATTAAAAAACCCCCTTTATGTTGATTAATTGGGTTGGTTGTCATAGATATCAACCCTAGAAGCAAGTTCGGTAGAAAATTTAGTGGTCACTTCTCGCTTCTTTTCATGTCAAGTCATGTTTCTTCTCATGTCCCTGAATTTTCTGCGTCAGGTGGGCACTTGCTTCTCTTTGAGCTGCCAATTCATGACATTGAGCCCTAAAATTGTCCTTTAATTTTTCCATTTCGTAGGAAGAGAAATGGAAAGGGAGATTGCTATGCCTCCACATAATTCACATAGTTCTGAGACCAAAAAAAATGTCCTTTGTTGCAAATGATAGGGAAGATAGGAAATAAATTCGATAGGTGACGAAGGAGGATCCAACTAAGACATGGAAGATGGAGGCATAATGGTCCTATTCTCTTGTCAGACACCAATAAGTAGATCGTCAAGTGTGGATCCATGTGTTGTTGCACGGGTGAGTTGGTTCACAAGTACAAAATGGATGGCAAAGTGAATGAAAAGGAATATCTCCCATATGCAAGCGAGGGTGTTACCATGAGCCTTTTAACAATCAACACTAGTGACATGATAGACATGATCCAAATGAAGGTTTTTACACATCAGGAGTGGTAGATGAAGGATAGGTGTCCAAGTGATGATAGATGCATGTAGATCATTAATTGAAGGGTCATGTCGACCAATCTTTTAAATGCAGTTTGTATTTTCCTAAGTGAAATTTTTATAGGATCGAACTCAATTTTTCTTTAGTTGTCATTGCTCTAAATTCTTTGCTCCCTTGGCGAGAGATCCCGCTCTATTGTTTTGATGCCAAAGAATGTGTAAATACTCAACCTCATGGAATTTCCTCTCTTCATTTGCACTCTGCTGATAAATTCTTTGTAAGAAAATTTGTTTACAATTACTTAGTCATTGCAATCCAGTCATGACCAACTTAGAGTCACCTATTACGATAATGTCCTTAGTTGGGTTTGCGCTTATAAGTTTTAGTCTCATAAAAATGATCAACTTGATTGTTGGAAGAGTGCCCTAACCCTAAGCATAGGTTATATTATCTTTTCCATTGGAATCATATATACCCCGCACCTTCCATCCTTATTAACTTATATACATATTAATAAATTAATTTCATTTCAAATAATAAAATATCATAAAATAATGAATAAAATTTTAAAAATGATTTTTTTTAAATAAATAAATATTTGTTTTTAAATTAATTTATTTTAAAATGATTATATATATATATATATATATATATATATATATATATTCTTTTAATTTTATTTAAAATTATAAAATATTATTAAAACAATAATAAAAAATAAAATCATAAAATATTATTAAAGCAATAATAATAAAAAATGAGGAAAAAAATATTTTTGATAAAACTTTGAAGAAAACATATTTGACTAGTATCTTTGAAAATGTTATGCTTTACACTTGCCATACTTATCCCTTTAAAGTTCTCATAAAAAAATTTAGACATCAAAGCTTGTTATTGAAAACATATGTCAATTTAATGTTTCATACTTATCCCTTTAAAGTTCCCATAAAAAAAAATTGTAAAATAAATTTGAACATCAAAGCTTGTCGTTGAAAACATATCTCATGTGTTTATAGTCATAGAGTTTGTCAATTTAATGTTTCAATGCTTCGAGGAGAGTTGATGGGCGACAAATATATTGATTGCTATCTCCATAATGGTAGATGTGTAGAGTTTGACTTAGAACAATTTGCTAGTTATTTATTTTAGTGGATGGTTTACGGTGAAATATTTTAGTATAAAGATCTTAAAAAACAAAAATTGGTTACATAACAGTAATCTTGGGTTGAAGTTATCCAATTATATATAAAAAAAAAAATTGTTGGTATTTATAGTATACAATGAATAATGAATTATGAAAAATATCATTTATTTAATTTATGTATTTAGTTTTAATTTTTATTATATATTTATAAAAATATATTTAATTTAATATGTTTCTCAACAATAAGATTCAGAGTGTGAATGAGAGAATTCATCTCATTTCTTCATGTAAGATTGACTGTTGTGTTTCTGTTTGAATACTGCATTTCTGATTTGGTATCAGAGCTCAGTTGAGGGTCGTAAGGATGTTGAAGTGTTGAAAGTGGAGAGCTATCAAGTGCAAAGAGTTGTTAGAGGAGTTAAATTATTGTAGAATTGTTGATTATTCTAGGAGTAATTTTTCTAGAGAGGAGTTGCAACCTGCATATTCAGAGCGTGAGGAAGTAAATTGTTGTAGAATCACTTATTGTTATAGGCATGAACTGAAGAATCGTTGGTTGAATCTAATATATGAGATCCTGTGGTTCAAATTTGTTCCATGGTGTGTATTGTGTTGTTAATTAATGAAGGTATTGTTGAAGAGAACCGAATGAAATTGCTCTTCAGAAGAAATTCATTGTTTCCAAGAGAATCCTTTCCAACAATATCACTAAAAGGAGTCTCCCAACCACCTTATTCTTGTGGAATCGCCAACCACTACAGAGAGCCTTTGTTGCAAAGAGAGATCACATCCTGAGAGAGTAAGATCCCTCATTTAATGTCATAGATCTGTTAAAGGAGTCACTTACCTAGAACATTGCATGTGAAGAGAGAAAATCACTGCCTTGAAACAAAAGGGAATTTGTTCTTTGTTGGCGTTGTTGAAGGGATGTGTGGATAAGAAGATAAAGATAACTTTTGATGCCATTGTTGTTTCTATTCCCAGTGTTGGAGGTAAATCAATAAATTTTCTAAGGATACTTGTCGATTGCTTGATTTAGAAATTATGGGATTTTTTGTGTAAAATGGAAAATCCACTAGCCGATTTGTATCTGAATGAATCAACTAAGATAGAGAGGAAAAATTACACGAATCTGAATTTTAAGATGCAACCTTTGATGGAAGGATAGGATGTTTGGATTATTGTATCTCGACAAGAGGCCAAACTTGCAACTCCTGCAAACACAATTCAATATTGGCAGAAAAGAGAGACCAAGGAAAAGGTACTCTTGAGAATATCTGTCAAGGACAACATTATTCCACACATTAGGGATTGTAATAAATCTAACGAAACTTGGGACACACTTGAAGGTTTGTATGAAATGATTAATACAAATTGAGAGTTGTTTTTTTTCTGTAAATAAAAGGAACTATATATTAACAGTAGTGCGTGGCATTACAATATCTATAGTATACCACATGTCCTGCCACATATGGGAAACCAGGAAAGGTGGCCTTAAAAAAGAGAGCAATTGTGATTATGGCCAAAATCCATTATGGGATTAGAGGGGGGAGGAAAGGGTTGTTGAGGCGGTTCCATCCAATTGTGGCTTGGTTTGGGATTGTTGGTGGTGATGAGAGCGAGCTGAGATGGGTTGAGCCTGTTGCGTCTGGTTAGGTCACTGTAATATAGTGGTCCCCTTCTAGATTTTCCCCTCTCCCTTGGCATGTTGTATGAATTTTGGGCGGGACTGTGCAGGAAGATCAATGAAGGAGTGGTGGTGGTTGGCCAGAGGTGCAAGAGAAAGAGGGAGCCAAGGAGAAAAAGAACTTGCAGAAATGATAGAGTGGGAGAGCACTTAGGGGCCTTCATAGTGCCTTGCGAATTGACAGGGGTGGTCACCATGAAATATGAGGTGACTGCTCTGCTAGTCCTGGTACCTAGATTTGTATGCCCAACCTGGTTCGCACTAGGGGCCATTAAATCTTCCCAGATTGCCCAACGCACTACCAAACTCTTGACTGATTGTGGGTCATTCAAATGGGATAGGAGGGAGGCTAGAAGTTGGGGTTAATATCACCCATTGTTTCCTATCACCACCTGTCCTCTTAGGGCCATCTGTCACCCCATCTGGGAAATCGAGAGTTGTTTTTGAAAAGTAAATTACTCTCAATTAAAATGGAGGAAAATGAAAATATCAATGATTTTTGTTTTTGGAATCAAAGAACTTAAAGATAAGCTTGGTGATATTTCCGAGAAGATTTCAAGCACGGATATGCTAAATATAACTTTGAATGACATGTTAGATGAATATCAAATGTTTATTACTGGTCTTACAACTAGAGAGAAAGCATACACTTCTGGTGAGTTGACAGGTATTCTTTTGCAAGAGGAAGAATGAAGAAATAATATTTCCTTAAGGTCTCACAATTCAGATTTGGTGTTGGTAGCCAAAGGGAAACAACCATACAAAGGAAATCCATGGGAGAGAAATAGAGGAGGTTTAAGTCACATGCAGAATCTCAACAAGGCATAACACCACCAAGAAGAGATACCAATGTAAAGAGGAATGATGGATGCTTCTATTATGGTAATTTTGGTCTCTTTGTTAAGGACTGTAGGAAGAGGCATTTACATGAATCCAAATATAGAAGGAATACAAAAAAAATTCTTGATAAATATGTCACAGTAAGAGATGATTTCAAAAACCTCAAGTTGTTTATTTTCGATGTTGCTTTATTAAAATAAACCGATATTTCTTATGTATGGTTTATTGATTCTAGTTCTTCAATTCATATGTCTTGCAATAATAATTGGTTTGAAACTTATCATGAGACCAATAATGGTACTAATATCTATCTAGGAGATAATAGATCACATCAAATAAAAATTTATGGAGATATATGTGTGACATTACCTAATGCTAATGAGAAACAAATTTAGAATGTGATATATGTTCCAAGAATAGAGATGATTTTTTTCAATTTCCACCATTTCATATCAATATTTAAAATTTGAATTTGTTAATTCAAAATCTTTCAAGTGATAGGACATACAAGATTGCTACAAAGTTGTAGCAACACGAGTCAAAGTTGTACAATTGTATAATCTTGACGTCACAAGGAAGAACCATCAAGCATTGGCATCAACAACTATGTCATAGGAAGAATTATGGCATCAAAGGTATGCTCATCTTAATCATAATGATTTGATGTTATTTCAGAAGAAATAAATGGTGGAAGGTCTTCCAAATATTAAGAATGAGCATACTACATGTGAGGGGTGTGCACTAGGTAAACAACATAGGGAAGAGTTTCCTACACATACAGATCAAAGGAAACAAGAAATTCTTGAGCTAGTGCATACAAATGTCCATGGTCCCATGAAAACATGGTCTCTTGGTGGAGAATATTATTTCCTTATCTTTATTGATGATAGAGCTAGATACACTCAGGTCTATTTTCTCAGAAAGAAAAGTGATGTGCTTGAATATTTCAAAGAATTTAGGAATTTGGTTGAAAAGAAAACAAGTAGGTACATCAAGATTCTCTGATTAGATCAAGGAGGAGAGTACACATTAGAGGCATCCATCAAATATTGCAAAAAAAATGGTATTCAACAACAATTTACAGTACCACATGCTCCTCAGTAGAATGGAGTAGCTAAAAGGAAGAATATAACCTTGGTAGAATGTGCTTGGAGCATGATTAAAGATAAAATTATTACTAATGGTTTATTGGGCTGAAGAAATCAGTGTTGTTGTGTATCTGAAAAATATAAGTCCTACAAAGACGTTAGAGCATAAAACTCCTTTTGAAGCACTATGTGGCTATAAACCAGTAGTAAGTCATCTAAGAATTTTTGGAAGCAAATCATTTTCTCGTGTTCCTAAAGAAGACAGGAGAAAGCTTGATGCCAAGGAAATCAAATGAATTTTTATTGGTTATTGTACTGATGAAAAATAATATAAAATGTATGATCCCAACACTCATCAGGTTTTGGCAAGCAGAGATGTATTATTTCATCAACATGCAAAAGAAAGAAGGTCAAAAATAGGATAGTCCTGGTGTATGGAATCTTCCTAACGACTATGATGAAAGTGTCAAAGAAGAAGAAGATGTTTAACATGTTCAAGTCGAAGCTTCAAGCAACATGGACACTTAAAGTAGTCATAGCTCACCAAGAAGAGATGAAGTAACTCCACAAAGTAGAAGAAAAGGTGAAGGAACTCTACAAAGCAGTGTCGCACCAAGGATATTAACACAACAAAATCATATGTCACATGTAAGGTATAAAGATTATGCATTAATAACTCAAGTTATGATTGTAGTGGAGCCTTTAAATTTTGAGCAAGCTAAAGAACATAAAGTATGGATGGAATCCATGAAAGATGATTATGATTATATCATGAAAAATGAAACATGGGAATTAACAGAATTCCTGAGAATAAAATCCCTATAGGATCAAAATGGTTGTTCAAGTCTAAATTTAATTTTGATGGTAGTATAGACAA
>JZKD02S1674162.1:389523-401953 GCA_000966675.3 Picea glauca
ACTATAAGGGTATGTAATTGCCACGTTCCATTTATCAACCTAATGCAGCCAAACGTTTCATATTACCACAGACAGATTACCACAAGCGTTTTATATTGGAGGCACGCGTTCTCAGTATATTAGGGACACACGTTATCAGCTGATACCTTTCGACGTTCTCGGCCGCGAGTTAGTGACTGTGCTAGTCTTTAAAAACTCTCAATACATAACCACGAAATCCCATCAAAGAGCCAACATAACCCTCTCTGTAACATTGAGATCACAGAGGTCATTAAAGATGAAAACCCAAAAGCATTGAGCCCTTTGACCCAATGAACTATTTACATTATTAACCCTAACAAAGATCCATCATGAGTAACCCTATATATGCATTACAGGGAATTGAGTAAGAGTTTATTTACCAACACAGAGAAACCTAAATACGAATGTCCCAACTCATCATAATCATAAGCCTCCAATACCCCTATTTTATCTGTTGTCATTCTCCTCGGTTTCAAAGGCACTGGAACGAAAGGATTTCCCAATCACCATTTTTTTCATCTTGTGTTGCTCAACATAGGCACTGATCTCTGCACCATATTGGACCATTTTCCCAATCTTCTTGAACTGGTGCTCAATCTACACAAAGCTCGTTTCCCTCACACATCCATATTCTTCAAGCTCCTCAAGGGGCAGCAGGCCTTTCTTCACATAAGATTCTTCACATTTAAAGGATAATCAATCCAATCCTTTCTAGCTGTTCAATAAAGTTCACACTAACCTAATCGAGACTAATCCACCTACCCACAACAGACTAAATTATATTATACGCTATGGAAGTTATTAACTCATTCATTGATATCTTGTGGGTAAGATAAGCATGTATTACAAGTAATTATTATTATTATGTGTTGTTATTATTGAAATTTAATAAATTAATTATTAATTAAATGAAATTTCATAAATAAATTCAACATCTTCATAAACTCTGAAGGCACCAGTAATATAAACAATTGATTAATATGTAGTATGTAATATAAATAATTGATTATTGTTGACAATGTGTGTCCAACGCGTTGCTGGGAAGGGAAAGACTTTAGCGTTTATAGCAGAACTCAACGAACCTTCGTCGATGAGCTAGCATGACCTAATAAAGGGGTTATCTAATTGACGCAGCTGCTGCGCGAACTTCCATGTATTTACCAACAAGTTTACAGAAATTAAATTATATTTAGGATCAACCATGTGCAGGTCTGGCAAACTGTGATTTCCATTATTTCAATTCAAGGATAGCGTACAATCCCACGTTCTCGGATATTTTACCCTAATGGTATTTGCATATTGATGAGTGGCGAATACACCTATTACAAGTTTTTAGCTACAGAAACTTCAATGACGACAAAAAAAGATGGATGAGAATGGCCATTGATGGCGACGTCTGGCTGGATTTGATTATCAGAATGATGGATGATCTCAATGGCGGGATTGAAAATCAGAATGATGGATCATCTCGGAGTTTTGGATCAGTCCATTGTTGGCGTCTTGCCTCCAGGAAGGGAGGAACCAGCTGGTATTCCTCTAGAAAATCGCAGGACTTGTTCACCAGAGCCATGAGGTGCAGATGAGCTGTCTGGTCGTTACCACGTGGCTCGTTCTAGGTCGTCAGATCTATACCCGTGACGCGTTTTCAGTAGTCAGAACTGTGCCATGTGGCATATTCTCTGTCGTCAGATCGCCACCAAATGCTCCCGTCGGATTTGCACCATGTGGCGTGCTACCAACCGTCGGATCCACGACATGTGGCATGCTGGCAACCCTCTAATCTGGTCAACGGATCTGCGCCACTTGTAGTCCTCCAGTCGTCGGATGTGCGCCACGTGGCAAGTCTACAGTCCAAATTTCAGCCGTCGGATATACGCCACGTGGCATCCTGCTAGCCGTTGGATCTGGTCATTAATGTGCACATGTGGCAGGCCTCCAGCCCTCGGATCGAGCCGTTGGACGTGCGCCACGTGGCATGCCTACAGCCCTTTGATTTGGCGATCAGATGTGCGCCACATGTCCGGCCTCCAGCTCTCGGATGTGACGGTCGGATGTTCTCCATGTGGCAGACCTCCAACCCTCGGATATCCACCACGTGGCATGCCTCCAGCCCTCGGATGTGGCAGTCGGATGTGCGCCACATGGTATTTCTCCAACCCTCGGATATGGCGGTCGATTGTGCGCCACGTGGTCGTACCTTCAGCCCTCTGATGTTTGCCACGTGGCAGGCCCAAAACCGTTGGATATTTGCCTCGTGGAGTGCTATCAACCGTTGGATGCTTTCCACATGGCAGGCCTCCAGCTGTTGGATGTTTGCCACGTGGCATTTCTCCAGCCATCGGATGTGCACCACGTGGCCGGCCATCAGCTCTCGGATTTTGCCACGTGCCATGTCTTCTGCCCTTGGATGTTCGCGACGTGGCAGGCCTGGAGAGAGCCATGTGTTTAAAATTAACTGCCCAAATCTACGGCCTTACAATGCCAGGTGTCGACAATCTGACGGCTTGGTTAGAATAACGTACAACGAAAATGGTACGGATCTTGCAATTTCTAATTCCACGTGGCACCGATCCGACGGCTAAATTTTTACGGATCGTACGGCCGGGCAAGAGACATGTGGCGCAGATCTTATGGCCTGGAAGCCGATCCGACGGCCTGGGAATAATTTATTGATTGTCGACGACCAGGGGAATGATGAAGGAGCAGGGAACTGTTCGCAGGTGCAGCAACAGTTCCAGATCCTATAGTTTTGACGGAATGCCACTGCGTGTGSTCGGGCCTCTCATATCGGATTGCCATTGACCTAAGCTCGGCTCTCTGATGTCGGACCACCATTCACCATTCTGCCTGCTAATCCTGCTGTATACAGCTCGAAAAATTAAACATGAGCGTTATTATCCATAGGGAATAAGAATACTAGAATTGGCAAAATTAAACATAAAAATTACCACTAAAGGATAATAACACTACTAACACTGTGTTTATTTTCCAGAAAACTGCACCGGATCAATATGAAGCACTATCAGTTCCTGATTCGAGTTATGCAAACCCAGCCATGATATCAATTCATTAATATGGAAAGGAAAAAGAAGGGCGCAGTAGCTAGTACAAACGTTGTGAAAGTCGCCCTTCACAACGCTGCAAGTACATTGTTATTACCAATAGAATCTCCAAATATGTACGGCGCTGTCACCAAAGGCTCTGTGGCTTTAGTCTTATCGTACGTTAACTTCAGTTCACACAATGCTAGGAATATATTCAGATACCCCTCCATAGCTAATACTTTGTCTGAACTGCTCGGAGAATTACACTGGCACGACTACTTTAAATAACAGCCTGATGAGAATTGTTTACAACATCCTAACTCTCGACTCTAACTCTCAGCGTGATTTTGTCCTAACTCTCAACCTAAAATTTTACTTGGTCGACGGCAAGTTAAGTTTGAAAATGACAAAGGCGTAATTCAAGAGTTTTGTGCGTAGCCTCTGGTTGCATCATTGGCATCGTTTTGGGGAATTTAATGTCATAGGACTTGCCAAGTACATGTTCAAGAGTTTAGAGATTTCAACATCGTATCCTTATGTTTATACAGGTAAAAGAGGTATCTCATATGTATTGGCCTCCCATGCGGGACAATGAGTGAGTTGAATTGATATTAAATTAATACTAACATATTATAATGTAAACTACTCCAAATTCGTCTTCAATTCAGTTAAATTTGTATGCTAAATGGTTATATGCAAAGTATGCTAAATACTCCATACTCCATTGAAGTAGGATTGAAATTATTAAACTGAATTGCATAGCATCAATCGTTTATCTGCATGGCTTGTACTCAATAATTGGGAGTTTATTAGTAACTTGCAAAACCAAAAGGTTAAATGGCTTGAGGACATGACATGAAAGAAAAGTAGTAGTTATGTGTTCACCACCGGAACCTCGCTGCATTGGGCAGTAATCGATTCTACAATATGTACAATTTCAAGTTCAATCGTATTAACCCACTCAAAGACCTCTGGAGTGCTGTACTAAGCATTGTCAAGAGACTTCATGAGAATATGCATCATATATCTCTGACTTCATGAGAATATTGGCAGATCCCAAATCAGTAACAGTAAAACATTCAGCCAAACTGTAAAATTCTGAAGTGACATCAATTCTTCTACCAAAAAACTAGATAAGAAAAAATCTGCATTGGACTGATTATTCATACTGCTAGATCCACCTACCAACTATAAAATATTTACAAAAATTCCAAAAATATAAATTCACAAAAATTCCAAAAATATAAATTGTGAACAAGTAACTTTTCTCCTCTCTAAAATATACTAAAAAGGGATCACAAAACCTCGGAAATGGACTCAAGAATCATATGGATAAAGATCCAATCTACTAACTAAAAAATCTTCATGAAAATTGAAAAAATAGGAATCGACATCAACTGATCTAGATACAAAAAGCTCTGCCCACCTTAGAACTGTACCTTTGGTAAACCACAATCTCTCATGTCAAGCTCTGCCTACCTTAGAATTGTACCTTTGGTAAACCACAATCTCTCATGTCCAGTAGGCACTTCCATTATAATTGAATACCCACCCTTATCAAACTGTTCCTCAGTTGCACTTCCATTATAATTGAATACCCACCCTTATCAAACTGTTCCTCAGTTGCCCTAAGATGGCATACAAATAGCTTCACCAGCCCTGATGCCAACATCAGGCTCATTCTTCCGCTCCATATAACAAGATCACACCTGACAAAATCTCCCCGCAGAGATAAAACCACTATGAATGCCATACAAACCCATGACAATGATGGTGTTTTCTAAACCTTTCTGCCACTACAATGGAGTTATGATTCCATATGATAAATATAATGGATGTTCAATCCATATGATAAATATAATGGAAGTTCTCTTAATGCTGGCTTACCTTGTTCTAGTGGGAGTGAGCTGAAACACAGCAGAATCCAACAAAGTCCCCCCTTCCATCTTCTGAAATTCAGAGTTAATGTTTTCAATTAAAATCTTGTTCTAGTGGGAGTGAGCTGAAACACAGCAGAATCCAACAAAGGCCCCCCTAAATCTTCTGAAATTCAGAGGCAATGTTTTCAATTAAAATCCCAGCCAGGAACATAACACATAGAGCCTAAGTTCACTGAGAGGTAATGTTTTCAATTAAAATCTTGTTCTAGTGGGAGTGAGCTGAAACACAACAGAATCCAACAAAGGCGCCCCTAAATCTTCTGAAATTCAGAGGTAATGTTTTCAATTAAAATCCCAGCCAGGAACATAACACATAGAGCCTAAGTTCACTGAGCCATTGTGGGTCTTAGTCAACTAAACTAAAACACACAAGAGAGGTAGCCCTCAGCTGAGTGAGGATGGATGGAAAACTAGAAGAGGGTAATCTTAGTGATGCCAAACAATTAGAAATTATCTCCCATGTAGAGGAATAATAGGCTATGGGATGAGAGTGTCGCTAAAAGATTGGAAACATACCTATTAGTAAATGTACTTGAAAAGGTAGAGAGGGTAAGGTCATGGGACAATAATGTTTTAATCCAATAAGAATCTAAATATGATTAAAGGCATTAAAAACCAATTATAAGAATTCACAACAAGAGTTTCTATCAATGGAAAATAACAAGAGTTTCTATCAATGGAAAATCACTTTACAAGGATTTATGAAGTAAATGCCACCGGTACCTCTTTTGAAGACAAGCTATTACTCTAAGAGATTGGAAGATGTAAAAAAAATGCATTATTAACTTGGGAAGAGGCCAAATAGCATCAAAAGGGTTGAGCCACTTGAGTAGCCCAAGGAGACAAAAATACCAAGCTTTTCTATAATTTTGCAAACATGGGAAGGGTAACAATACTCAATGGGATATTCAAGCTTAGACACCTAAATAGTTCCTAATTTCAAGGAGATATCAAGTGTAGGGGTTTCTCTTCTAAGAATCTATTCAAGGACCCCTAAGATCAATTAACATAGCAGAAATTATAAAACTCTCCACTTTGTTTCCAAGTTTTGTCAACGAGGAGAAAAGTGATAGTTTAGTGGAGGCAATTTCTAAACAGGAATTAAATGATATCCTTTCTTCCTTCTAAAGAGATAAGAACATGGGTCTAGAAGGATTTCCCATCAAGTTCTACCCGGGATTCTATGATCTCATAGAGGAGGATATTCTAGGAGTGGTGGAAGAATCTAGAGTTTCAAGTTGGGTTTTAGGAGCATTAAACTCTACCTTTTAGGCATTCATACCTAAGAAAGTTGCTCCACATACATTAGAAGAATTTAGGTCAATCTCTTTGTGTAATTCCATCACTACTATATTTGAACCCATTTTTCAACATAATTCAATGTGAGTTCAACATTACAAATGTTGATTCCATGTCACTCATGAATTGAATATATGTTGGCTAAGTGTCATAGAATATTCAACATCTTACAGGTCGCTAATCCAACGATTAAGAAATTGTGACCCTTTGTTTTGGCATATTCATCACTTACCCAATGCTAAAATGACATATAGATTGCATGCATCCAACATTTACCTCTTCATTTTTGGTGGACCACATGACAGAAAGCGTCATTTACCTATCGAATAATTGACGTGAAAGGAACAAATATTCAACACATGCAATGTGAACTAATTTAGAATCTACTATTTGGTCCCTGCCACATGACAAACTCCAAATGTCTACTTTTAACATCAAGTAGGTTGTGATACATCAATGCATAATTCAAACTCTCTACCACATGTCTATAAATCTCTTTAGTGTGACATAATTGATGCATAGGCCAATGCCCCATATCTAGTCAATGTTAAATAAATGTTCAAATGCTAATTTGATATCTATATATACATATAACATCAATAAAATGTCAAATAAATAATATATAATTTAAATAAATAAATAAAATAATAATTACTAGAAGAGAGGTGGAGTTACCCTCCTTCACCATCAAACCCCCTCTATCATCCTCTGTGTGTGTGTGTTAGATTTTCTTAAATTTTCATTAGCAATAGATTAACCAGAGTATGTTGATCTTCTCTTAATATTAAACATCCATATACTAAAAATAAACAAAATCTAGAAGCAAATAGACAAGCACAAGAAGACACACAGATTTATCCTGGCAAAACCCCAAACTCAGGGAAAAACTCAGCCAAATTTTCTTAGAGAAAATCTTTCTGATAGTGAAATACAACCATGAACAAGCTCTCTTCACAAGAGAAAAACCAACAATGAAGAAACCTTGATAACAAGTACTTATCTCTTCTTCTTGTCAAACCCTGACAAGGGTAGACAACTGAGTAGCACCACACAACCTTAGCGAAACTATTCTAGAGGCAGTGCACAAGAGAAACCTCCAAGAACCACCAAGAATATCCTTCCCCAAGTGGGGCACAATCTCCAAGAGAACCAAAAAACCAAAAATAGTGAAACTGTCACAACTGCAGCTGCTAGTTTCCTAGTGCACATTGCAGAAGGAAAACTATCTAATTGTACAAATGAAATGATCCAGTCATGTACTTATGTTAATCTTGATGCCTGTCTAGGGACGACTTCTTATTCTGGGTCTTAAATTTACTTTATTATTTTTGTGAGCCGACTTCTCTTCCTGGAAATTATATTTCCAGTTTATTATTTTCCTGTGGGACGACTTCTCTTCTGGGGTGTTCTTCAACTGTTCAATGGTCTTCCTTTGACTTATGGAATATTCTTCTTCTCCAATAAAGGTTTTCCAAGAGGGAATACCTCCTGATGCTACCAAAACATCAACACTCCATCTTATCTAGGGAGGTATTCTTCTAAGATGTTTTCTTCTAATAGTCCCAATAACACCCATCCATTTCACATGGCATAGGTAAGACTACCACCATAGTCTTATGACTATGATTATGAGCATGTAGTAGTCCCAAGAGTACCACCATAGTCTTGTTAGAAAAATAGGATCGTGAAGCAATAAAATAAAACAAATGCGGAAATAAAACACAAAAGATACACAATACAATAGAGACACAGATATACGTGGTTCACCCAGTGTGGGCTACATCCACCAAAGAAATTTCCAGGTCCTTCCTTTATTATTATCCAACAAATGAAAGGATACAACCTACAACACACCTGTCGTAACTTCCTCTTCTTCTCTCACAGTCTCCTCACTCATAATACACTATTCACAATGATACATAGCCGCAATACATTTCCCTCATAAAAGAGGGTTTTCTTCTAGGGAAAAAAACCCTAACATAACCTCTATCGTCATATCTGCGACATTATAATGAACGATCCAGATTTACTATGAAATTACAATATACATTTACAAGACAATTTTTCCTTCGACGACTTCGCCCTTGAACCCCCGTCGAGGGCCTGCTTGCCCCTGGACCCTGCAAGGGGGGTAACCCCCCCTTGCACTCCCCGCATGGAGGAGTGTACATTCTTCTGGGGTGTAAACTCTTCATGGGGTATAAACAAGGATGAAAACAAAGACCTCTGAATTAGAAAGATAATTAGGCTCCACAACCAACAATCTCCCACTTGGAGACTGATCTCAACAACTCCACCACTGTTGTATATGTTGGACTATGATCCTTCTTGGACCTAGAAAATTTCTTATCTTCATCTTCATGCTTGAAGACCAACTGAAACTAAGCAGGATCTTCGTTTCTCCCTGGTTACTCTCTTAGTTAACATGTCTATAGGATTCTGTCTAGTGTGTATCTTTTCCAACTTTGAATTTCCATCTTCCAAGACGGATCGTATGAAATGGTACATGAGATGTATATGCTTAGTATTTTAATGGAAGGTTGATTTCTTTGCAAGATGAATGGAACTCTCACTATCACAGTACAACCTGTTATTCTCCCGCTTCTTTCCCAAATCCTCCATAAACCTCTGTAACCAAATCATCTCTTTACTAGCCTCTGTTGTTGAAATTGCAACAACCTCTTTCATTTTCAAAATACAACTTACTGATGTTCCACCTATAGTAAAAACATACCTTGTGGTGCTCCTCCTGCTATATTTATCATCTGACATATCTGAATCAACATATCCCTGTGGAACAGTGTCTGAACCTCCAAAACATAATGCATGAGTAGCAATACCTCTCAAATACCTGAGAATCCACTTTACTGCCTCCCAATGTTCTTTACCCGGATTGTTCATATACCTACTCACAACTCCCACTACATGTGAAATATCTGGTCTTGTGCAAACCATTGCATACATCAAGCTGCCAACTGTTGATGAATAAGGGACCCTGGACATGTATTCTATCTCCTCCTGTGTCTTGGGAAACATTTCCTTAGCTAATTTTAAATGAATGGCCAAAGGTGTACTAACTGGTTTTTCATTCTACAATCTAAACCTCTCCAACACCTTCTCTATGTACTCACCTTGAGACAATGTCAATTTGCGATTTTTCTTGTCTCTTGTTATTCTCATACCAAGGATTTTATTTGTGGCACTCAAATCCTTCATCGCAAATGAATTAGCTAATTTCTTCTTGAGCACATTTATATTTTGCATATTAGACCTTGCAACAAGCATGTCATCTACATACAATAGAAAGATAATATAGCTTCCATTTTCTAGCCTTTTAAAATAAACACAGTGATGAGAATGACATCTACTGTAACCTTGTTCTGTCATAAACCTGTCAAACTTCAAATACCACTGCCTTGGAGCTTTATTTAGGCCATACAATCTCTTCTTCAACTTGCATACCAAATTTTCCTTCCCTTTGATCCCATACCCCTGTGGCTGTTGCATATAAATCTCTTCCTCCAAATCCCCATGGAGAAAAGTTGTTTTTACATCTAACTGTTCAAGATGCAAATATTCTACTTCCACAAGACTTAAAATATTCCTAATTGAAGTCATTTTAACAAAAGGATAAAATATTTCATCAAAATCTATACCTTTATTTTGTGCAAACCCCTTTACAACAAGTCTAGCCTTGTACCTATTTTTGCCTCCATCTTCTTCCTTCAACTTGTAAACCCATTTATTCTATAATTCTCTTTTTTCTGTAGGCAACTAAACCAAATCCTAAGTCTAGTTATTTACTAGGGAATCCATTTCCTCTTTCATTCCTTGCTCCCACTTATTTTTAGTGTCTACATGCATTGCCTCTTCATAACATTCTGGTTCACCAGAATCAATCAACAATAAATAATACAATGAAGGAGAGTATTTTTCGGGGGGTCTACTTAACCTGGTAGATCTTTTAACAAAGCTTGCATAAGTTTGAGGTACAATACCAACTTTCAGATACCCCTCCATAGCTAATACTTTGTCTGAACTACTCGAAGAATTACACTAGCACGACCACTTTAAATAAAAACCCAATGAGAATTGTTAACATAATTGTTTACATCATTCTAACTCTCGACTGTAACTCTCAACGTAATTTCATCCTAAATCTCAACCTAACAATGAACTAATTAAACTTTAACTTTGTCGAGGGAAAGTTAAGTTTGAAAATGACAAAGGCGTAATTCAGCTGTAAGAGTTTTGTGCGTAGCCTCTGGTTACATGCTTGGCATCGTTTTGGGGAATTTAAAGTCATAGGATTTGCTAAGTACATGTTCCAGCTTGTGATCCCTTCAAGAGTCATTGGTCACCCGTTTATCAAAATTTCCTAAAGAGTTTAGAGAATTCAACATCCTATTCTTATTTTTATATTGGCAAAAGAGGTGCCTTGTATATTGGCCTCCAATAAGGGACAATGAGTGAATTGAATTGATAGGAAATTAATATTAACATATTATATTATAACTACTCCAAATTCCTCTCCAATTCAGTTAAATTTGTACGCATTGGTTATATCAAAAGTATGCTAAATAGTCCAGTGAAGTAGGATTGAAATTACTATACTGAATTGCATAGAATCGATCATTACCTGTAGGGATTGTATTTGATAACTGGAAGCTTATTAATAGCCTACAAAATCAAAATTGCCCAAAGAGTTTAGAGAATTCAACATCGTATTCTTATGTTTATACAGGTAAAAGAGGTGCCTCATATGTATTGGCCTCCCATGCAGGACAATGAGTGAGTTGAATTGATAGGAAATTAATACTAACATATTATATTGTAAACTACTCCAAATTCCTCTTCAATTCAGTTAAATTTGTATGCTAAATGGTTATATGGAAAGTATGCAAAATAGTCCATTGTAACTATAAAATATTCACTAAAATTGCAAAAATATAAATTGAGAACAAGTAACCTTTTGTCCTCTGCAAATTATACTAAGAAGGGATAACAAAACCTCAGAAATGGACTCAAGAATCATATGGGTAGAGATTCAATCTAGTAACTAAAAAATCTTCAAGAAAATTGAAAAAATAGGAATCGACATCAACTGATCTAGATAAAAAAATCTTTGCCTACCTTAGAACTGTACCTTTGGTAAACCACAATATCTCATGTCCAACAGACACCTCCAGTATAATTGAATACCCACCCTTATCAAACTGTTCCTTCACCAGCCTTGATGACAACATTGAGCTCATTCTTCCGCTCCATATAACAAGGTCACACCTGACAAAATCTCCCCACATAGATAAAACCACAATGAATGCCATACAAAATCATGACAATGATGATGCTTTCTAAACCTTTATGCCACTACAATGGAGTTATGATTCCATATGATAAATATAATGGATATGTTAGCACTGAAAGTCACACTTTGACTGCTAAAGTGTAAGCTCAACACCCATCATAATGTAAAAGATAAGTTTTTGTTTGAATAGGTGGATCAACAAGATGGAGAAAGAAAGGGATAGGGCAACAAACTGTAGATCAGTAGGCTACAACAATGGGAAATGGAGTCATAAACATTCTACTCATCGAAGGCACTAAAGCTGCTCAACAGAAAACAAGATTATATGATGATAGATGGAAGAATGAAGAAAGAAAAAAAATATCCTCTCAGTTTAATAAATCAACAAATACTTGAATAAAACAATGACTAATGGGCAAAATTGCAACAGATCCTCTGTTGCTTAGGGATCCATAAATCATTGGAAACCTTTGATCCTCAAATCTATAATATATTCAAATAAAAAGATATATAAAACACAAGAATTACAATATGAAAATCACAAGTCTCATGAGTCTTCAATAGGAGTAATGATTACAATCATAAAATGCCCTCAGGCTTACAAATGAACACACACAGGGAAACCCCCTGCTCCTACTCTCTTTAGTCTCTCTTGGCTCATGAATCCAACCTCTCTCTAAAAGATTCCTCCTCTCTTAAATATAAAATAGCATCAAAATATCCTTAGGAGTTCGAATCCCATCTCTTTCATTGGATTCTAGGCCTTGGAGCTAGGTGGCAATAATCAAAGAGACAAAAATCCAACAAACTGCTAATTT
>JZKD02S1674162.1:405009-416429 GCA_000966675.3 Picea glauca
TTATCCAACCGCTACCACTATAACCTCCAGGTGTGCCCATGATGCCCCTTACGCGACACACAAGGTAAGTCGGGGGGAATTGAACTCGAAACCTCATGGAACTTCATTTTCACGGCACTTGCCAATTGAGATGCCCCCCCGGGGGCCCTTTCTTTCATATTTTTAAAAGTTTAATAAAAAAGTTATTACAATGCTGATAAAATTAGTGTGAGTGAATAAAAAAATATCTATCATTGTTAAACTATATATTTTTCATCCATTTTTTTTCACAGCTGCACAACTTATCATAATTCAATATGTTGAGCTTATCATAATTCAGTATGTCAGTTAGGAGTTAGTAGTGAGACAATTATCAGTGGCTGCTAGCTAATTCATCATGGTAATTCAAGGAAAATCACATCATTTGGAATAATAAGTTGGCAACTCATCAAGGTAATTCAAGGAAAACCCAACCATCTTTCATAATCAGTTGGTAATTCCTAAGGGGCTGAATTTTTGCAAAGTGGCCCATCAGATCTTCGTCAAGTGACACATTCATTGTTTTCCAAGTGGCCATCAAATATTCATCAAGTGGCCCATCCGATCTTTGCCAAGTGGCCATTTCACCTCCATCAAGTGGCCCATTTGATCTTCACCAAGTGGCCCATTCCGCTTGCTCGGCCTCCGCCAAGTAGCCCATCCGATAGCCTATCCCATCTTCTCCAAGTGGTCCATTCTGCCTGCTCCGCCTCCGCCAAGTGGCCCTTTGGGTCTTGGCCCATTCCTCCTGCTCCCCCTCTGCCTCTACCAAGCGTCCCTTTGGAGTTGTAATCTATTTAGGCGTTTGGTTGCTGTGAGTATCCCTGAATCGACGCTAAATGCTTAGGGTTAGTTTGACCCTCTTTTTTTTGTTTTCTTAGAATTTGAGTCAGCTATGAGTCGATTTCTTCTCCTGGCGTTCACTTTTCTTTCTTAGACACTGATTTGGTATGTTTTTTCTGTTCTTCCTATCGCAACCATCGCCGTCAACCAAGATATTCTCTCCTTGAAGTTTAGTGCAGTAAAATCAGGTAGGTTTTCATTTTACTGTCATAAAAAATGGTAATAAGAAATGTACAGGTCGCATGTCCTTGATATTGCGATCTGATATGGGAAATTGTTCGATTAACTGCGTGAAAGTAACCACTCATGAAAGAAAAATAAATGCATTTGTGTATTTTAAGGGGCTATCTAATTGACTAAGCCGCTGCGCGAACCATGTATTTGCCAGCAAGTTTACAGAAATTAAATTATATTTAGGATCAACCACGTGCATGTCTGGCAAACCGTGATTTCCATTATTTCAATTCAAGGATAGCGTACAATTCCACGTTCTTAGATATTTTACACTAATGGTATTTTCATAATAATGTGTGGCGAATACACCTATTACAAGTTTTTAGCTACAAAAACTGCAATGACGACAAGTTTTTAGCTACAAAAACAGAAAATCGCAGGACTTGTTCACCAGAGTCGGATCACGACGCTTCGTCAGACATAAGTGCTCTGCCCGCCCATGGACGGATCTATGAGTTGCATATGAGTTGTCTAGTCGTTGCCACGTGGATCGTTCCAGGTCGTCAGATCTATACCACGTGACGCGTTTCCAGTCGTCAGAACTGTGTTACGTGGAACATTTTTGGTCGTCAGATCGCCACCACGTGCTCCCATCGGATCTGCACCATGTGGCGTGCTACCAACTGTCAGATACATGACATGTTGTATACTGGAAATCCTTGGATCTGGTCATTGGATCTGCGCCACATGTAGTCCTTCAAAGGTTGGATGTGCGCCATGTGGCATGCCTCCAGCGCTCGGATGTGCGCCACATGGTATTCCTCCAGCCCTCGGATCTGGCATTAGGATGTGCGCCACGTGGTGGGCCGCTAGCCCTTCGATGTTCACCATGTGGCAGGCCCAAAGCCATCAGATATTTTCCTCATGGCGTGCCATCAATTGTCGAATTCTTTCCACTTGGCGGGCCTCCAGCGGTCGGATGTTTTCCACGTGGCAATTCTCGAACCATAGGATGTGCACCACGTGGCTGGCCATAAGCTCTTGAATTTTCGCCACGTGCCATGTCTCCTGCCCTTGGATGTTCTCCACGTGGCAGGCCAGAGAGAGCCACTTGTCTGAGATGACTGCCTAGATCTATGGCCTGGACAAGGCCACGTGTTGATAATCGGACGACACGATTAACATACCGTACGACGAAAATGGTACAGATATTGTAGTTTCTAGTTCCATGTGGCATCGATCCGACAGATACATTTTCGCGGATCATACGACCAGGCAAGAGACATGTGGTGCAGATCTTATGGCCTGGAAGCCGATCCGACGGCCTGGCAATAATTTATTGATTGTCGACGGTCGACCGAATGAGAAAGTAGCAGGGAAATTGTTCGCAGGTGCAACAAGAGTTCCAGATCCTATAGTTTTAAGGTGATATCTAATTGACTAARATGTTGCGCTGATCCAGGTGGATATTTGTGGCCACCCACCTATTCCACTTGGACCCCCACCATTGCTTCTTTCAGTTTTTCAGTTTCTGCACAATTTACTATTTTTAGCAGTTTTTCGGGTCCTGAACTTCCGGAGCCGTTTTGAGGCCTTAAACGACGTTTTTTGGGAAAACGGGGAGCAACATGGATCGGAGGATCTGAAACTCGCACTAYGGGATATGGCCCCGGAAYCGGATCAACTTCACTTGGTCCTTAMTTAAGCTCCTACCTTTGCTTCTCTTGCCTCTGCATATGGTGGTGGGCCCCATCCCGATCTGCCCTAGCCTCTGTTACCTTTGCGAGTGGCGTCGGGCAGTCGCGTGTAAYTGGTACTTGTCCCGGGCAGTGTAATAATAACTGGTCAATACCCAAAGATGTAGTATCACATCGTCATAGGGGCCTCGCTACAGTATGGCCGAGTCTACCCGTGGATGCAAATTCCAATGATGGATAGAGGCAGTGGTCTAATCGTCAATATGTTGTTCCTGCCACTTGTTCGTTATGCAGTAGGGATGGGGCATGCGGTTGCTGCAGCAGTAGGTAGATTGCTGCGTAACGTAATGATATGGCATGAGTATCTCTTTCTTCGTCACGATGACGTAGATCAATGTTGCTCACCCAAAAGTTGTAGTTCTTGGATAGATCTTTCTAATGAGGTATAGAACGCGTCAAACGAAGATCGTATGCCAAAGTTACGCCTCTGGGAAGTTGATGTACCAACTTACTCAAACGGGGCCCATAGTCTTGCCACATCTCTTCTCATAGATAAGCTACCAGCGCCCTAGCTAGTTTATTTCCATTGCATATTTCAGTGATTTGTTATTAATGAAATGAAGTCTCATTTCCGCTGCATTTCTGTGTTTATGCGTATTTCTGTATTTCATTGTGTTCCTACATAAATCCGGATCATGCGCGAACCTCCATGTATTTACAATCAGAAATGCTGTGAACTCGCCTTCCTCATACGTTCTCATACGTTAGTCGGCCGTAAACATTTCGACGGGCATTTCTTCAAAAATTTGGCGGAACGCCACTGCGTGTGCTCGGGCCTCTCATATCGGATTGCCATTGACCTAAGCTCGGCTCTCTGATGTCGGACCACCATTGACCATTCCGCTTGCTAATCCTGCTGTATACAGCTCGAAAAATTAAACCTGAGCGTTATTATCGAAAGGGAATAAGAATACTAGATTTGGCAAAATTAAACATAAAGATTACCACTAAAGGATAATAACACTACTAACACTGTGTTTATTTTCTAGAAAACTACACCGGATCAATATGTTTATTTTTCATAAAACTGCAGAGGATCAATATGAAGCACTATCAGTTCCTGATTCGAGTTATGCAAACCCAGCCATGATATCATTTCATTGAACATTAATTACACAGGAAAATATTCAGATATGTTATAATACAAACTTGCAGATGCCCCTCCATAGCTAATACTTTGTCTGAACTGCTCAGAGAATTACACTGGCGCGGCCACTTTAAATAACGACTTGATGAGAATTGCTTACAGAATTGTTTACATCATCCTAACTCTCGGCTCTAACTCTCAGCGTGATTTCGTCTTAATTCTCAACCTAACAATGAACTAATTAAACTTTTACTTTGTCGACGACGAGTTAAGTTTGAAAATAACAAAGGCGTAATTCAAGAGTTTTGTGCGTAGCCTCTGGTTGCATCATTGGCATCGTTTTGGGGAATTTGCCAAGTACATGTTCCATCTTGTGATCCCTTCAAGAGTTTAGAGAATTCAACATCGTATCCTTATGTTTATATAGGTAAAAGAGGTATCTCATATGTATGTTCCATCTTGTGAGCCCTTCAAGAGTTTAGAGAATTCAACATCGTATCGTTATGTTTATACAGGTAAAAGAGGTATCTCATATGTATTGGCCTCCCATGCGGGACAATGAGTGACTTGAATTGATAGGAAATTAATACAAACGTAACACACAGAGGTAATGTTTTGGCATTGTGGGTCTTAGTCAACTAAACTAAAACACACAAGAGAGGTAGCTCTCAGCTGAATGAGGATGGATGGAAAACTAGAAGAAGGTAATGTTAGTGATGCTAAACAATTGAAATTATCTCCCATGTAGAGGAATAATAGACTAGGGAACAAGAGTGTCCCTAAAATATTGGTACATATCTATTAGTAGGAAACGTACTTAAAGAGGTAGATAGGGTAAGGTCATGGGAGAATAATGTTTATCTATTAGTAGGAAATGTACTTAAAGAGGTAGATAGGGTAAGGTCATGGGAGAATAATGTTTTAGTTCAATGAGAATCTAAATATAATTAAAGGGTATTTAAAACCAATTATAAGAATTCACAACAAGATCTTTTATCAATGGAAAATCACTTTAGAAGGATTCATGAAGCATATGCCACCAATACCTCTTTCAAAGACAAGTTATTATTCTAAAGAGATTGGAAGATGTAAAAAAAGGGCATTTTTAATTGGGAAGAGGCCAAATAACATCAAAAGAGTCGAGCCACTTGGATAGCCCAAGGAGACAAAAATACCAAGTTTTTCTATAAATTTGCAAATATGGGAAGGGTAACAATACTAAATGAGATATTCAAGCTTAGACACCTAAAGAGTTCTTAATTTCAAGGAGATAGCAAGTGTAGGGGTTTCTCATTACAAGAATCTATTCAAGGACCTCTAAGATCAATTAACATTGAAAAATTTATAAAACTCTCCACTTTGTTTCCAAGTTTTGTCCACGAGGAGCGAAATGATAGTTTAGTGGAGGCAATTTCTAAAGAGGAATTAAAGGATGTCCTTTCTTCCTTCTAAAAAGATAAGAACCTGGGTCTAGAAGGATTTCGCGTCAAGTTCTATCTAGGATTCCATGATCTCATAGAGGAGGATATTCTAGGAGTGGTGGAAGAATCTAGAGTTTCAAGTTGGGTTTTAGGAGGATTAAACTCTACCTTTTTGGCATTGATACCTAAGAAAGTTGCTCCCCATACATTAGAAGAATTTAGGTCAATCTCTTTGTGTAATTCTATCACTATTGTATTTGAACCCATTTTTCAACATAATTCAATGCATGTTCAACATTACAAATGTTGATTTCGTGTCACTCATGATTTGAATATACGTTGGCTAAGTGTTATAGAATATTCAACATCTTACATGTCGCTAATCCAACGAGTAAGAAATTTCGACCCTTTTTTTTGGCATATTCATCACTTACCGAATGCTAAAATGACATATAGATGACATGTTTCCAACATTTACCTCTTCAATTTTGTGTGAACCACATGATAGAAAGCATCGTTTACCTATCGAATATTCGATGTGAAAGGAACAAATATTCAACACATGCAATGTGAACTAATTTAGAATCTACTACTCGGTCCTTGTCATGCGACAAACTCCAAATATCTATTTTTAACATCAAGTAGGTGATGAGACATCGACATATAATTCGAACTCTGCCACATGTCTATAAATATCTTTAGTGTGACATAATTGATGCATAGGCTAATGTCACATATCTAGTCAATGGTAAATAGATGTTCAAATGCTAATTTAATATGTATATATACACATAACATCAATAAAATGCCAAATAACTAATATGTAATTTAAAAAATAAATAAAATAGTAATTACTGAAGAGAGGTGGAGTTACCCTCCTTCACCATCAAAGCCCCTCTATCAACCTCTCCATGTATGTGTTATATTTTCTTAAATTTTCATTAGCAATATATTTACCAGAGGATGTTGATCTTCTCTTAACATTAAACATCCACATACCGAAAATAAATAGAATCTAGAAGAAGATAGACAAGAAAAAGAAGACACACAGATTTATCCTAGAAAACCCAACCAACTTTTATTAGAGAGAATATTTAATGCAATACAACCATGAACAAGCTCTCTTCACAAGATAAAAACCAACAATGAAGAAACATTGATAACAAGTACTTATCTCTTCTTTTTGTCAAACCCTAGTAAGGGTAGACATATGAGTAGCACCATACAACATTATCACAACTCTTCTAGAAGTAGCACACAAGAGAAACCACCAAGCACCACCAAGAATATCCTTCCCGAAGTGGGGTACACTCTCCAAGAGAACTAGAAAACCAGAAATAGTGAAACCGCCACAACTACAGCTGTTAGCTGCCCAGTGCACACTGTAGAAGGAGAACTATCTGAATGTAGAAATGAAAAGATCCATTTCATGTACTTATGTTAATCTAGATCCCTGTCTCGGGCTGACTTCTCTTCCTAGAAATTATATTTCCACTTTATTATTTTCCTGTGGGACGACTTTTCTTCTGGGGTGTTCTTCAATTTTTCAATGGTCTTCCTTTGACTTATAGAATCTTCTTCTTCTCCAAGAAAGGTTGTCTAGGAGGGAATACCTCCCACTTCTACCAAAACATTAGAACTCCCTCTTAGCTCATAAGATATTCTTCCAAGATGTTTTCTTTTAGTAGTCCCAATCACACCCATCCATTTCACATGGCATGGGTAAGACTACCACCATAGTCTTATGTCTACGCTTATGAACATGTAGTAGTCCCAATACTACCACCATAGTCTCAAGACTACGCTATGAGCATATAGTAGTCCAATACTACCACCATAATCTCATGACTACGCTATGAGCATCTAGTCGTCCAAGACTACCACCATAGTCTCATGACTACGCTATGAGAATCTACTAGTCCCAATACTACCACCATAGTCTCACGAATACACTATGAGCATCTAGTAGTCCAAGGATACCAACATAGTCTCACGACTACACTATGAGCATATAGTAGTCCAAGACTACCACCATAGTCTCACGACTACGCTGTGATGTGTCTCCTCTCCTAGTAGTCCCAATCACACCCATCCACTTCACATGGTATGGGAAAGACTACTACCATAGCCCCAAATATACACCATGGTCCCAATCACACCTAGCCATTTCACATGGCACAGGAAAGACCACGCTACAAGTCCCAATCATACCAGGACACTTCACATGGCATAAGAAAGACTTGTACCAGGATACACATTACTCCTTCAGTCACTTCACATGATTGATTTTGGAAACCCTTGGCCAAAGGGAGAGCCCACTGGAGGAGAAACATCACATATCCCTCTCAATGAGGGTGGGCATTCTACATCATGCCAAGCCATGTGTCTCAGAAGTGATCATACTTCACTCTAGACATAGGCTTGGTGAGAATGTCCTCTATCTTCTCATCTGTGGATATGTACCAGAGCTCCACTACTCCTTTCTACACCACATCTTAGATGTAATGGTATTTGATCTCTATATGATTTGACTTGTCATGAAAGGATTGATTCTCTCAAAGCTTCACACAACTTTGATTATCACAATATATCAAAGTTGGCTCCAACTCTAGATCAAATAACATTTCAAGTAACTTCTTAAGCCACACTACTTCACAACTTGCAACAATGGCTTCTATATACTCTTCCTCCGTTAAACTGAGTTCCACTAACATCTGTTTTCTGCTCAGCCATGAGATCATACCTGATCCCAAACTGAAGCAACATCTTGATGTGCTTTTCCAGTCCACTGCACTCCCCACCCAGTCAGACTCTGTATAACCTTACAACTTTACTTCACTAACTAAGAAATATCTAAGTCCATATCCAACCGTACCATGCAGGTACCTAAACATGCCTTTTTGTTATCCAATGTACATGTTTAGGCTCAACCATGCACTGACTCAATGTGTTCACTGCAAAGAATATATTAGGCTTGGTGTTAACCAAGTACATATATAGTCATGGGTAAGACTACCACCATAGTCTTACGACTATGCTTACGAGCATCTAGTAGTCCCAATACTACCACCATAGTCTCAGGACTACGCTATGAGCATATAGTAGTCCAAGACTACCACCATAGTCTCACGACTATGCTATGAGAATCTAGTAGTCCAAGTCTACCACCATAGTCTCACGACTATGCTATGAGCATCTACTAGTCCCAAGAGTACCACCATAGTCTCACAAATACGGTATGAACATCTAGTAGTCCAAGAATACCACCGTAGTCTTACAACTATGCTATGAGCATCTAGTAGTCCAAGACTACCACCATAGTATATCATGGGTAGGACTACCACCATAGTCTTACGAATACGCTTATGAACATCTAGTAGTCCCAAGACTACCACCATAGTATGAGGACTACGCTATGAGCATATAGTAGTCCAAGACTACCACCATAGTCTCACGACTACGCTATGAGCATTTAGTAGTCCAAGACTACCACCATAGTCTCACGACTATGCTATGAACATCTAGTAGTCCAAGACTACCACCATAGTCACACGACTATGCTATGAGCATCTACAAATCCTAAGACTACCACCATAGTCTCACAAATACGTTATCATGAGCATCTAGTAGTCCAAGAATGCCACCATAGTCTCACGACTACTCTATGAACATCTAGTATTCCAAGACTACCACCATAGTATCACGAATACACTATGATGTTTCTCCTCTCCTAGTAATCCCAATCACACCCATCCACTTCACATGGTATGGGAAAGACTACTACCATAGCCCCAATGCTATGCCATGGTCCTAATCATGCCTAGCCATTTCACATGGCATAGGAAAGACTACGCTATAAGTCCCAATCACACCTGGCCACTTCACATCGCATAGGAAAGACTTGTACCATGCTACACATTACTCCTTCAGTCACTTCACATGACTGATTTGGGAAACCCTTGGCCAAAGGGAGAGTCCACTAGAGGAGAAACATCACATCTCCCTCTCAATGAGGTTGGACATTCTACATCATGCCAATCCTCGTGTCTCTGAAGTGCTCATACTTCACTCTAGACAGAGGCTTGGTCAGAATGTCCTCTATCTTCTCATCTATGGATATGTATCGGAGCTCCACTACTCCTTTCTACACAACGTCTTAGATGTAATGGTATTTGATATCTCTATGATTTGACTTATCGTGAAAGGATGGATTCTCTCAAAGATTCACACAAATTTGATTATCACAATATATCAAAGTTGGCTCCAACTCTAGATCAAATAACCATGCAAGTAACTTCTTAAGCCACACTGCTTCACGACTTGCAACATTGGCTTATATATACTATTCCTCTATTGTACTGAGTTCCACTAACATCCATTTTCTGGTCAACCCTGAGATCATCCACGTTCTTAGATATTTTACCCTAATGGTATTTGCATATTGATGCATGGTGAATACACCTATTACAAGTTTTTAGCTACAAAAACTTCAATGACGACAAAAAAGATGGATGAGAGTGGCCATTGATGGTGACGTTTGGCTGGATCTGATTATCAGAATGATGGATGATCTCAATGGCGGGACTGAAACCACCAGCCTTCGGAGTTTTGGATGAGTCCATTGTTGGCGTATGCCTCCAGGAAGGGACGAACCAGGTGGTATTCCTCTAGAAAATCGCAGGACTTGTTCACCAGAGCCATGAGGTGCAGATGAGCTGTCTGGTCGTTGCCATGTGGCTCGTTCTAGGTCGTCAGATCTATACCACGTGACGCGTTTTCAGTAGTCAGAATTGTGCCATGTGGCATATTTTCTGTCGTCAGATCGCTACCAAATGCTCCCGTCGGATCTGCACCATGTGGCGTGCTACCAACCGTCGGATCCGCGACATGTGGCATGCTGGCAACCCTCGAATCTGGTCATCGGATTTGCGCCACTTGTAGTCCTCGAGTCGTCAGATGTGCGCCACGTGGCAAGCCTACAGTCCAAAATTCATCGGTCGGATATACGCCACGTGGCATCCTACTAGCCGTTGGATTTGGTCATTAATGTGCACATGTGGCAGGCCTCCAACCCTTGGATCGGGCCGTTGGACATGTGCCACGTGGCATGCCTCCAGCCCTTCGATTTGGCCATCAGATGTGCACCACATGGCTGACCTCTAGCTCTTGGATGTGACCATCGAATGTTCCCCATGTGGCAGACCTCCAGCACTCGGATATCCACCACGTGGCATGCCTCCAGCCCTCGGATGTGGCAGTCGGATGTGCGCCACATGGTATTTCTCCAGCCCTCGGATCTGGCGGTCGGATGTGCGCCACGTGGTTGCCCTTCAGCCCTCTGATGTTCGCCACGTGGCAGGCCCAAAACCATTGGATATTTGCCTCGTGGCATGCTATCAATCGTTGGATGTTTTCCACATGGCAGGCCTCTAGCGGTTGGATGTTTGCCACGTGGCATTTATCCCGCCCTTGGATGTTCGCGACATGGCAGGCTTGGAGAGAGCCATGTGTCTAAAATTCACTGCCCAGATCTACGGCCTTGACAAAGCCACGTGTCGATAATCTAGCAGCATGGTTAGCATAACGTACGACGAAAATGATACGGATCTTGCAATTTCTAGTTCCACGTGGCACTGATCCGACGGCTAAATTTTTACGGACCGTACGGCCGGGCAAGAGACATGTGGCGCAGATCTTATGGCCTGGAAGCCGATCCGACGGCCTGGGAATAATTTATTGATTGTCGACGACCAGCCGAATGATAAAGGAGCAGGGAACTGTTCGCAGGTGCAGCAACAGTTCCAGATCGTATAGTTTTAAGGGGATATCTAATCGACTAAGCTGCTGCGCGAACTTCCATGTATTTACAATCAATCCTTGTCTGTGAACTCGCCTTCCTCGTACGTTCTCATACGTTAGTCAGCCTTCAAAATTTCGACGGGCATTTCTTCAAAAATTTGGCGGAACGCCACTGCGTGTGCTCGGGCCTCTCATATCGGATTGCCATTGACCTAAGCTCGGCTCTCTGATGTCGGACCATCATTGACTATTCCGCTTGCTAAATTGGAAAATTTAAACAAGAGCGTTATTATCGAAAGGTAATAAGAATATTATAATTGA
>JZKD02S1674162.1:428665-446026 GCA_000966675.3 Picea glauca
AGTGACCTCTAGTAACCCTGTTTACCCCTCTTTGGCCCTGGCTATAGTCTAACGGGGTGGTTTAGACCATTAAGCCTCCTCTTTTGGAGCTCCTATTTGGAAAGGGACATTACATAGTCCAAGACTACCACCATAGTCTCATGACTACGCTATGAGAATCTAGTAGTCCAAGACTACCACCATAGTCTCACGACTATGCTATGAAAATCTAGTAGTCCAAGACTACCATCATAGTCCCACGACTATGCTATAAGAATCTACTAGTCCTAAGAGTACCACCATAGTCTCACAAATACGCTATGAACATCTAGTAGTCCAAGAATACCACTGTAGTCTTATGACTATGCTATGAGTATCTAGTATTCTAAGACTACCACCATAGTATATCATGGGTAGGACTACCACCATAGTCTTATGAATACGCTTATGAACATCTCGTAGTCCCAAGACTACCACCATAGTCTCAGGACTACGCTATGAGCATATAGTAGTCCAAGACTACCACCATAGTCTCACGCCTACGCTATGAGCATTTAGTAGTCCAAGACTACCACCATAGTCTCACGACTATGATATGAACATCTAGTAGTCCAAGACTACCACCATAGTCTCATGACTATGCTATGAGCATCTACTAGTCCTAAGACTACCACCATAGTCTCACAAATACGTTATGAGCATCTAGTAGTCCAAGAATGCCACCATAGTCTCACGACTACGCTATGAGCATCTAGAAGTCCAAGACTACCACCATAGCATCACGAATACGCTATGATGTTTCTCCTCTCCTAGTAATCCCAATCACACCCATCCACTTCACATGGTATGGGAAAGACTACTACCATAGCCCCAATGCTATGCCATGGTCTCAATCACGCCTAACAATTTCACATGGCATAGGAAAGACTACACTATAAGTCCCAATCACACCTGGCCACTTCACATCACACAGGAAATACTTGTATCATGCTACACATTACTCCTTCAGTCACTTCACATGATTGATTTGGGAAACCCTTGGCCAAAGGGAGAGTCCACTAGAGGAGAAACATCACATCTCCCTCTCAATGAGGCTGGACATTCTGCATCATGCCAATCCTCATGTCTCTGAAGTTATCATACTTCACTCTAGACAGAGGCTTGGTCAGAATGTCCTCTATCTTCTCATCTGTGGATATGTATCGGAGCTCCACTGCTCCTTTCTACACAACGTCTTGGATGTAATGGTATTTCATATCTATATGATTTGACTTATTGTGAAAGGATGGATTCTCTCAAAGATTCACACAAATTTGATTATCACAATATATCAAAGTTGGCTCCAACTCTAGATCAAATAACCCTGCAAGTAACTTCTTAAGCCACACTGCTTCATGGCTTGCAACATTGGCTTCTATATACTATTCCTCTATTGTACTGAGTTCCACTAACATCCATTTTCTGGTCAACCATGAGATCATACATGATCCCAAACTAAAGCAACATCCTAATGTGCTTTTCCGGTCCACTTCACTCCCCACCTAGATAGAGTCTGTATAACCTTATAGCTTTACTGCACTGACTGATAAATATCCTAGTCCATATCCAAGTGTACCATGCAGGTACCTCAACACATGATTTTTTGTTATCCAATGTACATGTCTAGGCTCAACCATGCACTGACTCAATGTCTTCACTTCAAAGAATATATCTAGCTTGATGTTAACCAAGTGCATCAAGGATCTGATCAACTATTTGTACATCGTGGGATCAACCAAATATGAAGATGAATCGCTCAAGAGATTCAGATTCATAACCATAGGTGTGGCCATGGACTTGCAGTCCATCATCTTGAATCTCTACATGATCTCAATTGTATATTTTCCTTGTCTAAGGAAAATCTCATTTGGGCTCTTCCACACCTCTAATCCCAAGAAATAGTGCATCAAACCTAGATCCTTCATTTTGAAATATGAAGCGAACTCCCACTTTCACCCATCTATGAGCTTCTCATCCCCTGTAAGAAATAGGTCATCCACATATAGTACCAAGATAAATGGGAAACTATCTTGAATCTTGTAGTAAATATTAGGATCTGCATCACTCTTGGTAAACCCCAACCTCATCAGACAATTGTCTATTCTGACATACCATGCCCTAGGTGTCTTCTTAAGCCCGTACAAGACTATCTTCAATTTGCAAACATGGGACTCCTCCCATGGATCACAAAACCTTGTGTATGCTCTCTGTACACTTCTTCTTCAATTACACCATCCAAGAAGGCAGTATTGACATCCATCTAGTGTAATTTCCATTCCATAAAAGATGACATAGAAATAATAGTTCTAATGGAAGTGTACCTTGCTACTAGAGCAAAGGTCTCATCATAATATTCTCCCTCTTTTTGGGAGAATCCTATAGCCACAAATATCGCTTTGTACTTTTCTATGCTACCATCTACAATATGTTTGATCTTGTAGATCCACTTGGAAGTCACCATTGACTTCCCTTCTGGTCTTAGAACCACTTCCCTCACATCATTGTTCATGATGGAATGGTACTCTTCCATCATGGCATCCTTCCACACTTTCTTCTTTGAAACTTCCTCCTAAGTTGAAGGTTTTGAATCAATGATTCTTTGTGACTAAGGGAAAATCCATATCTCAGTCCTTCTCACTGGTTGTCTTCTTTGACATTGTAGAAAATTCTACTGAAATAAGTAAATCCTCCTAGGAGATATCACATCTCCTAGAAGCCTCTAAAGCTTCAATATAGCCTCCTCAACTCATGGAACATGTCTGTTAGTCCTGGAAGATGTCTCTCTTCCACTTGAATTTGAGGGGGAACTTCCCTTGAATGATCGACTCTTCCTCTGAGTCGACTGACTCCCTCTGAGATCATGATCACTTTAAGTCTACATGCTCCCTCTAGAACATGTCACCCTCTGATTCTATACAATCTCAGATCCATTTGATCCCTCTATATATTATATCCTCCTTTGAATTATGATCTCCTATGAACTTTATTGGGGAAGGCTACTCCTCCCTATTGGATCCTAAGGGATGAATCCCTCTTAACTCTAGCTCCTTCTAAGATGGTACTTAGTGGGGCCACCTACCTCACCAATGGTGGATCTCTCTGTTCCTTCTCATGATGTGGATCATCAATGCCATATAACTTGAGAATCTCTGAGGTCATTTGTTCTCCCTGAAAGTATCACATGTATGCCTCAATGCATACTGCCAAGTGTCACGAAGCCATACTAACCTCCTCTTAGTCACTGCAACATATCTAGGTAGATCCATTGGTACTTCTAGCTCTATTAAATCTTCTTGATGGTATGAAGAGTGATCATTTGAACTAGAGGGTTTTGTACAATCATGTTTCAGATCCTTCTACTCCTCACAATAAATCTCCATAAAATATACTCTATATCTCACAAAAGTACCCTTCTTGTCAGAAGATTCTAACTTTGTCCTATTCTTCTTCGATACATGGATGTGTACGCTCATGTACACAACTCTATGTTGAGATAGTCTACTGCATGTCTCATCTAGAGAATATTTAATTTGTTTCCTCCTGCAACCATCACTATAGTCCCTTCTCAGAGCTATCACCGATGACTTTCCTGGAACAAGAACAAGAACAAGAAACAACACTTTTCTAGTGTTGTGACCAGATATTCCTCCACTGTAACATGCAAAGAACAAGAGTAAGAACAACAACAACACTTTTCCAATTTTGTTACCAATCATTCTTCCATGGTGACCTACCTGAAACAAAACAAGGACATCTCCACGATAACCTCCATGGAATTTAACAAGATAATATTCCTGGGACAAAGTCAACAACCAAGAACATCTCCTATAGGAGATCAATTTCATCTTGTAAATAAGTGCATAATTAATACTAAACAATGAGAATTCACACAATAATCATAGTACTAACAATATTCAAGTGTTACTAAACATTTGATGGGAAAAATTACTTAGTAGTAATAGAACTATATAGACTATTGTCCTGGTTACAATATTTATTTAAGATGCAAAAATAAAAAAATATCAAACCTGATATGCAAACCTAAAATCTTAATTACTACTGCCCATTTGTCATATACTATAGTATACATCACCACTGCTTCCTCCAAGTCTTGGGCTTCCTCTGAGTGCACTAGATCTAAGATCCCTTTGGATCTATTGTCACTACTTGGACACTTGTCCTTTTGCCAAGTGTACATCTGCAAACATATTTATGATATAACTTATATACAAGTGCATACCTTTGAAATTTGTAGCACCATCCATCATATATTCTAATATCTAAGACATTACATCAACAATAAGAATTCAGAACTTTGAATTAGAAGGTTCAATGTCTAGGAAAATGTCAACAAGCCTAAAACCCAAAAAATTCAACTTTGATGGAAAGTCAATCTGAGAGATGCACCGAGAAAGCTAGGGAAAGGAGAGGCGATCTATGCCAAAATTTATTTTAATCGACTTTATAATAAGTGCTAAAATATCTTGACAAAAGAAAAACTGTGCAGTGACAAGGTGTAGTGGAAAATTCCAAAGTACGATCTTCCTTTCGGTGGTTAAACTGTTCTGAAGGTAACCAACTATGAAACTATCTTAGATTTTCTCAAATTTTCATTAGAAATAAATTAACTAGAGTGTGTTGATCTTCTCTTAACATTAAACATACATATACTAAAAATAAAAAAAATCTAGAAGATGATGGACAAGAACCCCATACAAGGGGAAAAACCAAACCCAACCAACTTTTCCTAGAGAGAATATTTATGATAATGCAATAAAACCATGAACAAGCTCTCTTCACAAGAGCAAAACGAACAATGAAGAAACCCTAATAAAAAGTATTTGTCTCTTCTTCTTATCAGACCCTAACAAGGGTATACAATTGAGCAACACCACCCAATCTTAGTGCGACTCTTCCAAAGGTAGCGCACAAGAGAAACCACCAAGAACCACCAAGAATATAATTCCCTAAGTGGGGCACACTCTCCAAGAGAACCTAAAAATCAGAAATAACGAAACTGCTAGAAGTGTAGTTGCTAACTACCTAGTGCCCACTATAGAAGGAGAACTGTCTGACTGTACAAAAGAAATGATCTATTCTTGTATTTATATTAATATAAATGCCTGTCTGGGGATAAATTCTTATTCTGGCTATTCCAATTTACTTTATTATTTTTTGGGTCGACTTCTCTTCCTGGAAATTATGTTTCCACTTTATTATTTTTCTTTGGGCTAACTTCTCTTCCGAGGAGTTCTTCAACTGTTCAATGGTCTTCCATTGACTTCTAGAATCTTTTTCTTCTCTAAGAAAGGTTTTCCAGGAGGGAATACCTCCCACTACTACCAAAACATCAATAGTATGTATTGAAAGAAATCTTTCCATAGTCATATATATCACAATAATGACATAAATAGTATTTTCATGAGCCATCGTGGAATCACATGGAGAATGTAAATTATTTATTTATTTTGTTTTGAAATTGAAAATATGGAATTTAATATCACAATGTCTTGTCAAGATATAAGAGAAATGGAAAACCTTTTTGGTCTAACACATGGAATAATACACACTCAAAGATAGATTGTATGTTATATATTGGACAATGACACAATCAATAAAATGAGAACTCTTCATGGGAAATAGATGGGAAAATATAATAGTTAAAGGAAACATTACATTTATGAAATTGGAAACGATCAAGTATTTTCACTTTAAGAAGATCTTCCAATTAGGTGGATATCCGGTTTGCTAGTATGCAAGTTGGCGATTGAAAATCTATGTCTATGTGAATGGAGTTGGAAGGATGACAATTTATTCAAGTTCATAAGACTATGGATTATGAAGTTTTCCATCAGTGAAAGGAGAGAATAAAGACCTTTAGAGGAAAGACTCATGTAAGAAATATTTTTTTGAAGGTAACACCAATAAAGCCTTGTTCAGTATGGACCATGTTAAATATTTTATGAGAAATATTGAGTAAGATCTCATCCTATGGTTGTAATAGATGTATCAATTAATTTGGGACAGTGTACATCTCTAGTTAGAACCTTCAATTTGGAATTATTTTGAGATAAACTTATATTCAACATATTAGGGGAGTATGGTATAGTGTATAATCTTACAACAAAGTGGACGGGGACATATACGTAAGCTAGTGGATGGATCTTCATTAATGAAGTGAATGGGATCTTTTGGTGAGCATAATTTGGTTGTCAATCCATTCTTGAGGCATGCATGGTTTAATGAATTCATTTACGAATCTATTCTACATCGACCCAATAATTTTCCTTGTATCCTAGGTCTAGGAGATAATAGGAAATAAATAAAAAATATTTCAATTGTATGTCAAGAATTCCATCTTCATGATTGTGTAGTCTCCTAGCATAAAAATTCGTGCTACTACACCAAGAAAATTGAAATTTGTGATTAATACCAATAGTTCATAATGCATCTACCGATCACTGTTATTAATGAGAACCAACACAACTTTACACTTATGTTGATTAATCAAACTTCATTTGATACTAGTGTAGCAAAATTACTTCAAGAAGGGTTTTTCATTGCTAATCAATTTATTATATGACTTAACAATGTTCTACTTGAGTTATTTATAAATTATTGTCAATAATTTAATTACATTGCACTATTGAATCAATAACAAATCATGAAACTACAAATTTTGAGGTCCATCTAAAGAAACATGTCATATACAAACTAAAAATTATTTCATTAATACAAAATTTCAAGTAATATAAAATATAGTAAAACCTTGAGCTCACGCAACAACACTTATAGCCTTTCTCAAAATTACACTTGAAACATTGATGGTCACACTTGTTTTTCTAATGAACTTAATGTCTCCATAGAAAATATGTAGGTGTTATGATTTATGGAAACACAATGCAACATCATCGAAACACTAAACAATAATGAAACTCTAATAAAGGACTGCACTTTTACATTTATAAAATTGGTTTGGTTTCTTGGAAAATTATTTGACATAGTTTGATCTGTAAACTGTAATGGATATTCCAATTAAATAGTTCATCGTAATAGATCTTATAATGTTCTACAATATTTTAATCATGCAATAAAATATTGTAGACTTAATATTTCTACCTAAAATGAAAGAGATAAGAAATGAAACACCATCCACAAAGTGAACACAATATATTCCCTGGGAAAAATCCTATATGGGAAAACCCAACCAGAAGGTGAGGCATGTGCTCTGCTCCTTTCTTCTCCATTATGAGATGCAAGTAAAAATAACAGGGTACTCAGTATGGAGATTCCATTGAAACTATGGACAATATGGTTGCTACAAGGTCTCCTCCCTTTGATCTCCCTCAATATCCCACTCTCATTTCTATGTTGTCATATGGAACAATACTCAATACAATAAGATTGTAACCCCTACCTTTCTTAGTGACCTAGTGTTTAACATAGCTTGATAGTCATCTAGGGTTAGGCTTATGGTTTTCAAATACCTCAACCCCTAATTAATATTAAGGGTTTTGGATCTAGTTCCTTAAGATGATTTTCTTTCTAAAAAAAATCTTGCTTAGTCAAGAATCTTCCCTATCATCACCTATATAAATTGTGGCTACACTTTTGTGTTTCTAAATCAATCCTCTCCATAAATTTATACTGTAATAAATGTCCACAATTTTATCTAGAGTCTTACAGAACCATAACTTGATTTACTCCTTTTCTTACAATTCGCTCATGTATTAAAAATGAATCGCAATATGTTTGTAGTTTTGTAAGGTCATTAGAGCATATCAAGGATCGATTTTTTTCTAGGGAATATATGGAGAAAGAAACTACAAAAAAATTCCAAAAGAAAATCTATATCATCATAACATATGCGCCTTATCATCATATCATCATAACATATGAACCTCAAAGAGTCAAATGGCCCAAGATCTGCAACCCCAAGTGATGTCACAAAGAGAACACCGAATTCAACCAACAAAGACTTCAAGTGATGTTTCAGAAAATTCAAAAGCTGCTTGTGAAGATATCAATATTGATTTTAATGCTTACTTTTCCAAATCCCATATCTCTATCCCTTTCTTGGAGTTTGCGAAGATATCATCAAAAATAAAAAAAAATCAAGAAAATTTTGGGACCTGTAATCTTGAAAATTGTGGAAAAGGGAGGATTAAATGGAGGCCAAAACTCGTTTTACATATCTTTTCAAGTGAACAATTTGTTATTGTACAATCTTTTGTTCGACTTTGGGGCATCAAACAATGTTATTCCCTTGACAACAATGCAAAAATTAGTCTTCAAGGTAACAAGACCATGCTAGAACATTTGTGCCATGGATAGGAGAGAGGTATACATGTTTGGCGTGATATGCATGGTGATTATGTTGCCTTCTATTTTTTATATTGCCTTCTATCCATGGCACAAATGTTCTATGCGATTATGGTGATTATGTTGCATAAGTTGATATGCATGGTGATTATGTTATGGCATAAGTTGATGTAGATCGTGCTATTGGTGATGATTCGATACATGGTTTATTGGATTATGTAGTTGATATGTAATATGGTCAAGTTGGAAATGGAAGATATGATGTTGATGGCGCATTTGACAAGTAATAGATGCAGATTCCAACACATGGCTTAAATTAACGGTGTTAATGAAAATCTTGTTGGCATGTACTAAGGAGTAAATGAACTGTGGGTGGAGGCGACGTTCATTTACAGCACGTCACCCTTACTCCTTCCATTGGTCACTACCCTAGTCAGGCTATTGTTCAACCTTGTTGTTATGGTTATGCTCTGATTTATTAGCAGAGAGGAACCACTCGTCCAACTCGTGTTTTAAGGTGTTCGATTATAGGTATGTCTTTTTTGTCCATTCATTAGTCTGCTCTGGTTATGAAATGATTATTGGCTCAGGTGTATTGGTTTGTGATTTCCTTAAGTATTGCAACTGTGTAAAATCAATTTTTTGGAATGAAGAGTTTATGGTTTTCTCTGCAATAATGTTGAAGTCATAGTGTTATTGGTCATCCCGGGTGTTAGCATCCATAAGATCTCTCTGTTATCCTTCCTGGTTTAGTTGGAGGGTTTTTGTTTGGTCTTGGGTGGCTGGCTATCCTCACGTATTCGTATCGCTATATCTTGTATTTGGTTTTGTGAGTTTTAATGGTTGGAAGCACTCTGTGTCACTACGTCTTGTTCACTTGGGCATTGGTTTGTTTCCACCACTAAAGGTCGCACAATGGGTTATTTTGTTCTTTCTCAGCCCTGTCTTCACTTTAGCATTGTGGTTGTTTTACTGGAGAGCCACGAGGGTTATACCCTATGTGTGTTAAGTATCATTACTAGGCTAAATTGGAGCCTCACTCCTCTGTTATAGCCATCCTGTCGTGGGATTTGTTACCTGTCCATGAATAAGTTGTGGTTCTCTCTGTGTATCCACTGTTTCTCTCGGGGGTTTTCAACATTGAAATGAGTCGGCTTTATCTTTTCTTGTGTTGGTCACAGAGAAAACCCTCAACTCTATAGGTCTGAGGGTTGATAGAGAAGACCGACATGGCCTACCAGGTTTACTACTTGGTTATTGTTGGATGGTTGTGTATTTTCGAAAAAATTGGGTACAGACTCGCCCAGTTGGTCATGTGACAATCATGTTGGTTTTGATATCTAGTCACTTCCTGTGTGATTACAATGGAAAACCTTTCATTGTTAATTGGGCAGTTCAAAATACACAGTAAATTTCCATGTGTTTGATAATCCAGTATTGTTTTAAATGAGAATGTCACAGCCTCGCTTCATGTCGATGCGTGTGTATGTGTGGTTTCCACAACATGTTGGGTCAATTATTCATTGTTATGACAGTCCAAGTATAGGCTCGACATTGAATTGGTTTATTGAAGATCGAGGTTGATACACAATCACTGTCTTTTTCATTGAAGATTATTGGGATGTTAAACTCGACATTGGTTGCAATTGTTAAATGATGTACACGCATAATGCATTTGTCTATATGGTGTTACTACACCACGAATAAATGGACACTATAACTATGAGTGTTTTTTGGGCCAAATGATCATGGAAACTAGAATGATTGTAGAAAATCCATCCATTGTATGCGCTATGGTTATTTGATTGTGTCATTAGGGATGAGCCCGATTTTTACATAGCATGGTTGATTACAGTTTGATTAATTTGAAGCAATATTGTAGTAAGTTGATAACTCAACATGATGGGTTGATTTAATACTGTGACTATGTGTTTAGAAATGTAAAATAAAAATGTTGCATCGTGGTGTTTTGGGTGGCTTCCCACTGTGTATGATATGGACAGTTTTGGGTTCCACACTTAGAGATAGTCACAGAGTTTTAAGCAAGACTTTGTTGCAATTCAATTATTTGTTTTATGAAGTCAGGCATGTTGTTGCTGCCTCGTTGTGTTGGATGGATAGCCCAACATTTTGATTACTTAGAGTTGCGTTGAATTGAGTTTGTACAGTCACAGAATTACACTTGCGTTGATTGAATTATTTTGTGTTTCCACAACATGGCATGAGTTGGAATGGTGGCTGTTGTCTGATTGTTTAAATGACGAGTCAAGGTTTTACAATTCAAATCTGGATTATTGGGTTGGTTTTCCACTATATATGTTTAACAAATATCATGCATTTTAAATGACAAGACTGATTACAGTGACAGTATGACTTCATTGTAAATTTTGAAACATGACTTTTGAGTGTATTTGTTGTTTGAAGTAATGTGTGGGCAGCGGTTGATTCTGATGGTTAACGGAGTGGAAATGGTTACTATTATACATTTGAGAATTGTTATAAGATGCAAATTGGATAAATAAAAGGAACAAAACTCCCTTACAGATTGTGTGGAATGCATACTGTCTTGTGATGGCACTATGTTAGATATTTGACTATGAACAATGAACTAACTAATACACGGTGATTGTTATTGGGTCACAATGATTGTTTGGTTGGTGCATCTCCTTTTAACAGAATGACTATATGGATTACTTGATTAATTTTGTGAACAATACCCGCTCTCATTTCCCATCATTATTTATTTTTTCTCTAATTACAACCCCATCGCCTTCCCACATTCATTTTTCACTCCATGTTCTAAAATGGATTATAATCAAGAAAAATTCTGTGTTGAAGTAGTTGGTAGTAGAAGTGTCTTGGTTGAATTACAATGATGCTTTCTTTTGTTTGCAGTTGATTGTTTTTGTATTTGAACAGTAATCGTATTCCCCGCCTCCTCATCATATCATGTTTCTCTCAATACAAACCCCTTACATATCCCAGGAACCTTTATTCACCCCCCTGCTCATTGATAAACAGTAAAACAATTTGTATGGATTGGATTGCATGAGTATGATACATCGTTGAGCCAAATCTATTTCATATTTTTAAGAGTTGTCATGTATGGTTATTTAAAAGACTATTTGTTAATCAATCATGCATGCATGAATGAGTTTTATCAGCCGAGGTATCCATGGATGAGGAAACAAAGGGAGAGGTAATTGGAACAGAGGCCCAAGAAGGCCCAGGTTCTCCATACATTTTGATGTTGATTCACAAGAGCTTGGACAGTTGTTTCTGGTCATATTTTTCAATTGGGTTGGGCAAGGAGTGGTCCAACCCAGGCCCGAAATTCCTCCTTTCCAAGTTCTGCAAGCCCCTGGTATCCCTGTGCCTCCTCACATCTCATTGCAACCTAAGGTTATTGAAAATGATGGATGGCAAGAGATTTTCCACCCAATAGTCTCCCAACATCATGGCTGGCCTAATTTATCCCTGCCTTCTCCTCTGCCTATTAACCCCATTGTCAAAGTTGCTCCCCACTCACCAGTTCAGTTCTCTCATGCTAGCAAAAGGTTGAAAACTAAGGCCCACCATGCCCTTGACAAAGGAAAATCCACTGCTGCCCCTTCCTCACCCTCCAATGGCTTTGACAATTCCGTGTCTTCCCGGATGCATTTGAGGGACAATTGTTCCCACTTGATCAGTGAGATTATGCCTAAGGGATCAGTGTAGCCAAAGGCAAATTCAGGAAAATCAAAGGGTGACAACAAAAATCAAGGAAATATTGCATCACAGAGTGGGAAATATGACTTTTGAGTTTTAATTTTTATCTATTGTTGATGACAATTGACTTCAAGAAACTTTGGACAACATGTTTTAGTTTTGGTTACATGAGTAATATTTTTTGAAAATAATTTCAAATATCATGTGCTAAATTGTCAAATGTGAATATGTGGATGGGAGTCACAAGGAGGTGTGTTTTTCTTAACTAAATAGTTATGTTATGATTGTTATGAGATAAAGGGAGTCACAAGGGGTCCCACCTACTAGTTATTATTTATTTATAACCCTTATTATGATTATTACTACCCCCCCTAACTAAAGTTGGTTGAGTATTTTAATTAACTTAACTAATGAGTTGGTTCAACTACTTCAACCAATTCTAATTTTTTTAAAAGCAAAAGGAAAGGGAAGAACATGAAAATGATAGAAGCAAAAGCATACTAAGGTTTGCGCTTTAAGTTTATGTTGATATAGTTCAGTTTTCATTCATTCATTTATTCAACACAAGCCTAATTCTCTTTTATGATAGTAGGGTCTTATTGTAGACAACAATATTCAGGGCTGAATCACATAATTCAGACACTTGTTTTTCATAGGTGTTGCTCTATCTTTGATAGTCTATGTAGACTTGTCTGTTTGTGAATTAGTTTTCATGACTAACAAAGGCTATTGTGCAGAGTCGAGTGGGAAACAATCTGTGGCAAGATGATCCATCTTTTAGAGTTCGGTTTTGGTTTTCTGTCAGAGGTCTTTTTATATGTTCCATCGGGGATGTCTAAGTTTGACTTTGGTCCAAAATTTCTGTATGAGATTTTGTAAAGAAAATGACTCTTTGGTGAATTTGAATGAAATAAAGGATTTATTTATGTCTCCTCTATCTTGATTATCATCTTGGTGACTTCTATCGTTACATTTATTTCAGCAACTGTTATGTTCAAAAAATTACATAAAAAGTAAATTTCTAGCACGCTTTTTATTGATAAAAGACGATCCTAAGCACTCGTAATTAATACTTGTGAGTTAGGATGTTATTTTTGTTGGCTATAAACATAGGGTGATATTCCCGTCTACTTTTCTTTAGCCAAGCCGAGTCTGAAAATGCTTGAGTAAGATCATTTCATACCTTTTCCTCAACATTTATTTGGCGACCATACTAGGGAGATCTTCGATATCTCTTTGGTTAATTTTTATACTCGATTTTCATCAATACATCTTTCTTTTCTGAAAATTATTCTTTGACTGTTTTATTCTTAATGTCTGTTCCTATTGCAAGGCAACCCAATATTGAGCCTGGTCTTCAAGATCATACCACCATTGCTTTGAATATGTTTAATACCATCTTAGACATTGCCAATACTCGTGCTGAGCTTAACCATTCTTCTGAAGCAATTGAACGAGATATTAGTGCTCAAGAACAATTGGAAGATAGACATAGACAACCTAGATATTAGTAGTGAAACTTTTGTTTCTTCAAGTTTTGGCCTTTCTTTCATGTTCTTATATTCTCGCGCTTATAGAAGAAGAAGATGTTTGTCACCTAAAATCAATCCTATTGCTGAGATAGGAAGAAGGAACGTTGTGTTATCTACCCAACAAAGTGCTCTAAGGAGAACTTTATCTGATTCATCCATCTCGTCCTTCTTTCCCTCATCTATCATCCACAAGATGACATCTAGTGGTGTCTCTGGTGGCATCAGAAGTGCTCCATCTTCTCAATATTCATCATCATCAGTGATTGGCATCTTATATAGCCACCATATCCTTGTACAATCTACCACGAACCCCACCAAATTCATTAAAAAGTATGGGCTTTTTCAGTTCGAAGAACATGCCACAACTACAATGTGGCATGTGTCCTCTCCTCTTAACCTAGCACCTGCTACTTTTCCACTTCAAAAGTTTAAAGAGAACCTGCCTAAGTTTTCAGGAAATAACACCGTCAGTACAAACGAACACCTGGTGGCATTTTTTAATGGTTTTCATAACATAGGGGCCAACGACAATGACACTTGCATGCGCTTGTTCACCAATTCCTTAGAAGGAAAGGTTGCAACCGACTTCCTTGAACTTCCTCCTAATATTCTGTCTACTTGGGAGGAGTTAATATATTGGTTCCGATCCACTTACGAGCAATCCAAAATCCCCGCCAAGAATTTAAGGGAATACAATAATGTCACCTATAAGGATGGTGAAACCATCAAGTCTTTCAACTTGAATTTCACCAAGTTATACAATCAAATCCTCGAACTTATTTGCCCTCAGAACCAAGCCACTTTCATGCATTAATACAATGCATTGCCTTCCCCCTATCATCATAGGATTGAGGAAAAATCCATTGATAATATTGGTTCTGCTTTGCATTCTTTTTCAAAGTATGAAGAACAACTTGAAAGAACTGGTCTTCCCCAGGGAGAATCGATTAGACAGTCAGACATGTTCGCTCTCCTACAACTAGTACAAGATATGAAAAACCATATGACAGTGTTTGAGCGGAAGGGTACTGTCTCCCCTCTCACCCCTGGAGCTTCATCCTCTTCTGCACCCCCCTTTAGGAATCTGGTTGAAAATATTTTTCAGCCTAAGGCTATATTGCCTCGGAGTTGGTGTAAATTTTGCGAGGAACACCACAAATATAACAGATGTGAGGTAAAGAAGAGTTCCAGAGATAATATCTTTGGTAAAAGACCAGAATCTACTATCACTGTCCTAGATTTTGCATAACCAGAGGATGTCACGGTCATCAATACTAGGAACAAAGCCTATGCTCCCAAGGGAAATTTTGATCCTCCCCGCAGTTCTTCTGGCCCAATATCATCCTCAAACGCTGCTACTCTCCAAGTTCCTAAGGTTCCTGAGAGTCAAGGGATCACTCCTCCTCTCCCCTCTTCCAAATACAATATCTTGAATCAGTTTGCCAACATCAAAGAAGATGCAACCCTTCTAGACATGGTTTTCATCCCTGAACAACAGATGCATATGAAACAATTCATGGAAGGAAAAGATTCCATTGTAGCCAATATTTACGAAGAGGTAAATGAAGAGGATTCTTATGTAAATAAAGTAGGTGTACATAAATTTATATATCCTATAAAAAATCCCCCTTTTTATATTTCTGTAAATATTATGGATACGATTGCCCATTGTTGCCTCATTGATGGTGGTTTGGGCCCAAGTGTGATGTCGAAGATTATTATGGAAGAGATAGGCTTGTCTTGTACAAATGAAAATGCCAAAAACATGCTCTCCTATAATATTCTACAACAAATGACCATAGGTGAGATTAAGGACACAACCTTGGTTTTATGACCTCATCCCGAGATAAAGACAACCCTCAACATTTAGGTAATTGATATGTCTATGAGCAATTACTCAATTATCTTGGGAAGAGATTGGCAAGCCTTAATAGGTGGATACCTCTCACTCAATGAGACACATTTATCCATTCCTCGGAATGGTAAGAACATTATAGTCCTTAGAGAGGGAAGAATTTCACCCTACATAGAGAGTGTTTCGCAATCTAGCGTAAACTATATTGAAGAGGACCTAGGAGTGTATTCCATATTTGCTGAAGAGGATAATATTCCTTTGGAAAGAATCGATTTAGATGATGATATGTTGCAGATGCACTTTGATGGTTCACACTCTAATGAAGGTAATGGGGTTGGCATTATGTTGATTTCCCCTGCAGGAAGAAATCATAGTCTGTCTTATAGGTTAGAGTTTTCTTGTACTAACAATGTATCTAAGTTCGAAGCTTTATTATTAAGCATTGAAAACACATTTAATCTTGGTTGCGGTTACCTTTCAGTTTTTAGAGATTCTAATCTTGTTGTGAACTCGATACAAAGTGTGAGATCCTAGAAACAAGCTGATGGAACGATACTCCCAAACTGTTTGGGCGCTTATATTGAACCTTTTGTCCTTCAACATCACTCATGTTAAGAGGGATTTGAATTCAATGGATGGTCAGTTAGCTATATTTGTAGCTTCTCCTAAACAACAACCTTTACCTCACATGCCTGACTGTTCCTTTCAATCTCTATATCGTCCGTATATCCCTAACAATGTAGAATCTTGGCAGGCCCTCCCTAACAATGAGAGCAATTGTTCATTCATTAAATATGAACCTTTTAATCCCGAGGAGATTATATCCATAGAGAAAAATAAAATTCCTGAGGGCTTGACTCCTCTTGAGAGTTCATTTTCATCAAGTGATGTAGGAAATAAAGAAAAATAGAAAGAAGAGGAGTTACAAAAGAAGGTGGTTGAAACCATCCCCCTGAACATTAGGACACCTGAATCTTCAATGAATGTTAAAATAAATGTACAATGTTCTGATAAAGAAGAGATGAGGTCCGTCGGGCTACTCGGTGGATCTCAAAATCTTTTTTCTTGGTCTTATGAGGATCTTCATGGTTTTGATCCTGGTCTTGTTCAACATACTATGAAACTAGCTAGGCAAAAACAAGAACTTGTTAACTCTGCATTGGAAGCACCCTTTCAAAAGGAGTTGGAGAATTTGTTAAAGGATGGGATTATTTTTTTAGTCCACCCTGGATGGGTTTCCAATTGGGTAGCTACTTCAAAGGCCATAGATCATATTAGAAACTGCATTCATCTTCGCACCTTCAGTCAGGCTATTATGAGAAATCCTTTTCCTCCTCTCAGTATGGAAATGGTTTTGCAATAGGTTGTAGAGTCAAGGTTAAAACCCTTACTTGATAGTTTGTTTAGTTGCAAGAAAATCAAGGTAAAAGGGGCATATGCTCACGAAACAACTCTTATCACTTATTGGGGTACCATGTCTTACCAATGTCGACTTTCTAGCTTACTTGATACAAGTACCGCTTTTAAAAGACCTGTGCACATGATGTTAGAAAAAGAGGATCACAAGGAAATAAATTAAAACAAATGTGGAAATAAAACACAAAAGATACACAATACAATAGAGACACAGATATGCGTGGTTCACCGAGTGTGGGCGACATCCACTAGAGAAATTGCCAGGTCCTTCCTTTATTATTATCCAGCAAATGAAGGGATACAACCTACAACAAACCTGTTGTAACTTCATCTTCGTTCTCTCACAGTCTCCTATCTCATAATACAATATTCACTCTCATCCTTTGTCACAATAAATTTCCCTCATAAAAGAGGGTTGCCTTCTAGGGAAAAAAACCCTAACATAATTTCTACCGTTAGATCTGCGACCTTATAATGAACGGTCCAGATTTACAATGAAATTACAATATA
>JZKD02S1674162.1:446076-531705 GCA_000966675.3 Picea glauca
GGGAAAAAAACCCTAACATAATTTCTACCGTTAGATCTGCGACCTTATAATGAACGGTCCAGATTTACAATGAAATTACAATATACATTTACAAGGAAATTTTTCCTTCGGGGGCCCTCTTTCCCCCAGACTCCCCATCCAAGGGGATATCCCCCCCGGACCCCGCAAAGGCGGTAACCCCCCTCTGCACTCCCTCTCATGGAAGAGTGTACATTCCTCTGGGGTGTAAATAATTTATGGGGTATAAACAGGACTAAAAACAAAGACCTATGAATCTGGAAGATAATCAGGCTCCACAACCTACACATGACTCTCGATGAATTGGTCAGTCTCCATCTCTATATTGATGATCTAATTATGTGCGTCAAGGGGGTGATGTAAATTCTAACCTTGTACAATATCTACTGCAAACTGATATTTAGAAAATAACAGAAAAGATATAATGGCAAATACAAAAATTACACAGAGATTTTTCACTTGGAAACCCAAACCGGGAAAACCAGCATATATTATATTGATACACTTGTGTTACATTGTTTACAATACAATAGACATATATGAGCCAGCAGCATCCAAAACCCTAACCCAATGACCTGGATTAGTCCAAAACCCTAGTTCCTTAACCGGAAATAGAAAACCATCGGCAAAAACCATGTGTTGAAAACCACCTAATATCATGTGGTCCCGGAAATATGTCGTCCCGGAAATATGTCGGCCCGAAACCGGTGAAAATATGTCGGCCCAAATTTTTTTTTTTCGGGGGCGCTGCCCCCGAACCCCCGCGCGGGGGGCTCTGCCCCCCTCTTACCCCCCTGCGCGCCCGACGCAGGCGCTCAGACACTACTGCTCGTGCAAAGAATATAACACATACCCAACAAGTGATAATTACATCATAATTACAAGTGTTGGGTCCTTTCCAAACTACTTTTGTCTTAGACACTAACTCTTACATTTTGAAGGATTTACAGAAGAAATTGTTTTCCTACAACACTAACAGTCCTCGCTTGAAATATTGCAAGGGACCAGCATGAAAAGTTCTAACACTGATTGGATTTTCTGTATATTAGTAGCTTAGATTTGCTTTCATTTCCGCGTTATTTTATTTTCTTCTTTATAGTAGTTTAATTTCTTCTTTCTATTTCAAATCTTTTGTTGTCGCTTCTTTATTTTTGTCTTTTATTGTTGCTGTTTTAATTTATGAATTTTACTTCTGTCATGATTTTGTTTCCTATCATATTTTAGTTAACTTGGTCAAGATAGGATTTTGGATCGTTTCTTCCACAGTGACACTCCTGCAAAGCATTGCTAGTCAATAACAATCAAGCTGCACAATTGTTATGATGTCTCCTCTGAAGGACCCTTCAAATTGTTATATATTTCCACTGCTGTCTTGTAAAGAATTGGTTATCTCCCGCTTCTTCTTGTTGTTTCTTCATCCATTGATATTTTAAGAGTAAGTCTATTTTTTTTTTCCTTATAGTGAGAGTAGATCTCAGTCGAATGATTATGCATACAATGGAAAAACCCTTCATACTTAACACTTTTCATGAATTATTCCCAAATTCCTGGTCATCTTTCCATTAATTCCGCTCACTTCCCCCTGTTGCATAATTTTCCTGGTTATATCTTCTTGGCCTGTTGTTCTTGGTTTGCGAAACCAAGAGTTATGAGTTCTAAATCTGTTGAAAAAAAAATTCCCTGTGGAGTCGCCAGTTTGTTGACGATTAAAATTGCAACGGATTTTTTCCTGCAAAGTGTTGCTAAAGCCTATTATTATCAAAGCTAAATAATACTAGTAGGTGGCACCCCCTTGTAGATTGGAGATCAAGTCTAGTGCTTATTTGATGTTGTGATATTGTTCAACACTGCTTAGATGGTGATGTAATTTTGTTTTATTGGCGATGGATAAGGAATATTCTGTGCTTTTTTATGCTTCTCTAGGTTCAAGTTTTATTTCACAATGGCCTATGTTATCCTTGTTATCACTGCTATCTATTATCAGATATATTACTAAGAGACCTGCACAATAAACATGTTAGAAATGACATACATAGGCAATTGGAAAAAAATAGAAGGCAATATAAAAGCAAAAGGAAGAAACTAAAACATGCTATATACTATACTACATGCATTAATTTTTAAACAAGTCATTGCTATCCTAGTTATTAAGTTAATAACTATGCGATTTTTTTTTAGTTATATAGTTGATATGCATGGTGATTATGTTATGGCATAAGTTGATGTGGATAACACTATTGGTGATGATTCGATACATGGTTTATTGGATTATGTAGTTGATATGTAATATGGTCAAGTTGGAGATGGAAGGTATGATGTGGATAGCACATTTGACAAGTAATAGATGCAGATTCCAACGCATGGTTTAAATTAATGGTGTTAATGAAAATCTTGTTGGCATGTACTAAGGAGTAAATGAACTGTGGGTGGAGGCAACATGCATTTACTGCACGTCACCCTTACTCCTTCCATTGGCCACCACCCTAGTTGGAATATTGTTCAACCTTGTTGATGTGGTTATGCTCCTATTTCTTAGTAGAGAGGAACCGCTCGACCAACTCGCATTTTAAGGTGTTCGATTACAGGTATGTCTTTTTTTGACCATTCACGAGTCTTCTCTGGTTATGAAATGATTATTGGCTCAGGTGTATTGGTTTTTTCTTTCCTTAAGTATTGCAACTTTGTCAAAACGTGCTTTTGGAATCAAGCGTTGATGGTTTTCTCTTCAATAATGTTGAAGTCATAGTGTTATTGGTCATCCCGGGTGTTAGCAGCCATAAGGGCTCTCTATTATCCTTGTTGGTTTAGTTGAAGGGTTTTTGTTTGGTCTTGGGTGGCTAGATGTCCTCACACATTCATATCACTATATCCAGTCTTTGGTTTTGTGGGTTTTAATGGTTGGAAGCACTTTGTGTCACTGCGTCTTGTTTACTTGAGAATTGGTTTGTTTTCATCACTAAAGGTCGCGCAGTGGGTTACTTTGTTATTTCTCGACCCTCTCTTCACTTGAGAATTGTGGTTTTTTGACTAGAGATCCACGAGGGTTATAACCTGTGTGTGTTAAGTATCATTATCAGGCTAAATTGGAGCCTCGCTCCTCTATTATAGCCATCTTGTCACATGATTTGTTACCTGCCCTCAAATAAGTTGTGTTTCTCTCTGTGTATGCACCATTGGTCTCATTGGTTTTCACCATTGAAAGGAGTCGGCTCTATATTTTCCTGTGTTGGTCACAGAGAAAACCTTTAAATCTACAAGTATGAGGGTTGATAGAGAAGACCGACGTGGCTTGTTGGGTTTACTACTTGGTTATTGTTGGATGATTATGTATTGTCAACAAAATTGGGTACAGACTCGCCCAATTGGTCATGTGACAATCGTGTTGGTTTTGATATCTAGTCACTTCCTGTGTTATTACAATGGATAACCTTGCATTGTTAATTGGACAGTTCAAAATACATAGTCGATTTCCTTGTGTTTGATAATCCAGTATTGTTTTAATTGAGAACTTCACAACCTCGCTTTGTGTCGATGCGTGGGTATGTGTGGTTGCCACAACATGTTGGGCTAGTTATTCATTGTTACGAAAGTCCAAGTATAGGCTTGACATTGAATTGGTTTATTGAAGATTGGGGTTGATACATAGTTACTGTCTTTTTCATTGAAAATTATTGGGATGTTAAACTCGACATTGGTTGCAATTGTTAAATGATGTACACGCATAATGCATTTGTATGTATTGTGTTCCTACACCATGAATAAATGGTCACTGTAACTATGAGTTTTTTTTGGGCCAAATGATTATGGAAAATAGAATGAATGTAGAAAATACATCCACTGTATGCGCTATGGTTATTTGATTGCGTCATTAGGGATGAGTCTGAGTTTTACACATGGTTGATTGTAGTTTGATTAATTTGAAGCAATCATGTAGTAAGTTGATAGCTCAACACGATGGGTTGAGTTAATACTGTGACTGTGTGTTTAGAAGTGTAAAATGAAAATGTTGCATCGTGGTGTTTTGGGTGGTTGCCCACTGTGTATGATATGGATAATTTTGGGTTCCACACTTAGAGATAGTCACAAAGTTTTAAGAAAGACTTTGTTGCAATTTGATTATTTGTTTTATGAATTCAGGCATGTTGTTGCTGCCTCGTTGTGTTGGATGGATAGCCCAACATTTTGATTATTTAGAGTCGTGTTGAATTGAGTTTGTACAGTCACAAAATTACACTTGCGTTGATTGAATTATTTTTTGTTTCCACAGCATGGCATGAGTTGGAATGGTGGTTGTTGTCTGATTGTTTAAATGACGAGTCAGGGTTTTACAATTCAAATCTGGATTATTGGGTTGGGTGTCCACTATATATGTTTAACGAATATCATGAATTTTAAATGACAGGCCCAATTGTAATGATAGTATGAATTCATTGTAAATTTTGAAACATGACCTTTGAGTGTATTTGTTGATTGAAGTAATGTGTGGGCAGTGGTTGATTATGATGGTTAACAAAGTGGAAATGGTTACTATTATACATTTGTGAATTGTTATAAGATGAAATTTGATAAATAAAAGGAACATAACTCCCTTACAAATTGTGTGGAATGCATATTGTCTTGTGATGGCACTGTGTTAGATATTTGACTATGAGAAATGAACTAACTAATACACAATGATTGTTATTGGGTCACAATGATCATTTGGTTGGTGCATCTCCTTTTAACATAATGACTATATGGATTACTTGATTAATTTTGTGAACAATACCCGCTCTCATTTACCATCATTATTTATTTTTTCACTAATTACAACCCCATCGCCTTCCCACATTCATTTTTCACTCCATGTTCTAAAATTGATTATAGTCAAGAAAAATTCTGTGTTGAAGCAATTGCCAGTAGTAGTGTCTTGGTTGAATTACAATGATGTTTTCTTTGGTTTGCAGTTGATTGTTGTTTTCTTTGAGTAGTAATCATATTCCCCCACCCCTCATCATATCATTTTTCACTCAATACAAACCCCTCATATATCCCATGACCCTTTATTCACCCCCCTGCTCATTGATAAACAATATAATAATTTGTATGGATTGGATTGCATGAGTCTGATACATCGCTGAGCCAAATATATTTCATATTTTTAAGAGTTGTCATGTATGGTTATTTAAAAGACTATTTTCTAATCAATCATGCATTTAGGAATGAGTTTTTTTAGCTGAGGTAGCCATGATCGAGGAAAGAGAGGGATAGTTAATTAGAACAGAGGCCCAAGAAGACCCAGGTTCTCCATACATTTTGATGCTGATTCACAAGAGCTTGGCTAGTTGTTTCAGGCCATATTTTTCAATTGTATTGGGAAAGGATTGGTCTAAGCTAGGTCCGAAAGGCCTCATTTCCAAGTTTTGCAATCCCCTGGTATCCTTGTGCCTCCTCACGTCTCATTGCAACCCGAGGTTCCTGAAAATGATGGATGGAAAGAAATTGTCCACCCAATAGTCTCACAACATTTTGGCTGGCCTAATTTATCCCTACCTACTCCTCTGCCTATTAACCCCATTGTCCAAGTTTCTACCCACTCACCAGTGCAGTCCTCTCATGCTAGAAAAATGTTGAAAACTGAGGCTCACCATGCCCTTGACAAAGAAAAATCCACTACTGCCCCTTCCTCATCCTCCAATGGCTCTAACAAATCCATGTCTTCCCAGATGCATTTGAGGGAAGATTGTTCCCACGTGATCAGTGAGATTAGGGCTAAGGGCTCGATCCAGCCAAAGGAAAATTCAAGAAAATCAAAGGTGGATAACAACAATCAAGGAAATATTGCATCTCAGAGTGGGAAATATGGCTTTTGATTTTTTATTTTTATCTATTGTTGATGACAGTTGACTTCAGGAAACTTTGGAAAACATGTTTTATTTTTGGTTACATGAGTAATATTTTTTGAAAATAATTTCAAATATCATGAGCTAAATTGTCAAATGTGAATATGTGGATGGGAGTCACAAGGAGGTGTTTTTTTTTTAACTAAATAGTTATGTTATGATTTTTATGAGCTAAAGGGAGTCACAAGGGGTCCCACCTACTAGTTATTATATATTTATAACCCTTATTATGATTATTACTTCCCCCCCTAACTAAAGTTGGTTGAGTCTTTTAATCAACTTAACTAATTAGTTGGTTCAACTACTTCAACCAATTCTAATTTGTTTAAAAGCAAAAGGAAAGGGAGGAACATGAAAAGGATAGAAGAAAAAGCATACTAAGGTTTTCTCTTTAAGTTTATGTTGAGATAGTTCAGTTTTCATTCATTCATTTATTCATCACAAGCCTAATTCTCTTTTATGATAGTAGGGTCTTATTGTAGACAACAATATTTAGGGATGAATCACATCATTCATACACTTTTTTTTCAGAGGTGTTGATCTATCTTTGATAGTCTATGTAGACTTCTTTGTTTGTGAATTAGATTGTGCAAATTTGAGTGGGAAACAATATGTGCCAAGATTATCCATCTTTTAGAGTTCAGTTTTGGTTTTCGGTCAGAAGTCCTTTTGTATGTTCCACCGGGGATGTCTAAGTTTGACTTTGGTCCAAAATTTCTGTATGAGATTTTGTAAAGAAAATGACTCTTTGGTGAATTTGAATGAAATAAAGGATTTCTTTATGTCTCATCTATCTTGATTATCATCTTGGTGAATTTACTTCTATCTTTACATTTATTTAGCAACTGATATGTTCAGAAAATTACATAAAAAGTAAATTTCCAGCAAGCTTTTTGTTGATAAAAGGCGAGCCTAAGCACTCGTAATTAATACTTGTGAGTTAGGATGTTATTTTTGTTGGCTATAAAAATAGGGTAGGAGGCATATATTACCCCCCGAAAGGGGTGACAACTTTAGAGGTACCTTCACTAGGTGTCATATTGTTTTTCTGCATGAGCTATGTTTCTCATCTTCTCCAAACTCGAATTTTTTTTTCTCATTATCTCCATCAAATGCATGATTATGCTAGAATTGGTATATCTCATCCTCCTCCTATCACTCCTTAGTAGGAATATGCAGTATGGATGGTGCATTATTTTATTCACTATGATATATCTTGATATTCCATGTATTGGTGTTTCATTTGGATGTGATGTTATAGCTTCCTGGTTAGTCATGGAAGTGGTAAACATTGAAATGAAATCCGATAGAACTTTATAATATACATAGTTTTATTATTTGCCTCATTATACCTTAGGGGGGCATATTTTTCATTTAGAAGTGTTGTGATTTCTCGGGTCAGTTTGTACTATTGGGTAAGTAGCCAAGATAACATTTTCCACCTCCTAACCATACCAAATACTTTTCACTTTCCGTGTTTCATTTCATTACGTCCATAAAAATGTTTTCCTGATCATGTATGACTTATCAAAGGTTAAAAAAAGGTCTAATAATGAAAAGCCTAAATTAATAAAGAAAAAAAGTGCTAGAGGTGAAAAACAATAAAGTCAAAAGCCAAAAATGTAAATCTTGAGCAATGCCACCTCGCCATGAGGCCAAAGCCCCTAGCCCCTAGCTTGTCTATGAATATCTAAATAAAAAAGGACCTATTCAATATAATGAACACATAAATAAAAACACATAAAGGGGTAGTAAGAAAGAGTGTCAATGCTAAAGCTCCCTCTTGAAGGCTATTGTATAAAAAAATCCCATCTCATGAAAGATAGATGAACGAATAAAAATAGCTATGCATATAGATGACTTTTAGGGTCATCACATGAATTCATTCCATTCCCTTTTTTATATTTATTCATCACATTACCTATATTTCACCTAGGGACTTAAGAAATACTTGTTTTCCAAGGACTTGTCACATGTATAAGGGTTAATGTTGTTTCCCTTTAGTAAAAATTAAACAAATATTAAGACTAACCTTTATTTGTTATGTTGTGTTAAGAGATATCACTATGTATTATCATCTAATGGGATTTACAAGAAGATAGAACCATCACTCCAAGTGGGTACCTTGCATTGGGAAGCATGTACCATGCCTCAATATTTGTGACATTGCAATGGGATATGTGATGCTGCATTGGGATCCATGTACTTATATTTGATCATATCTTCAGACATTGGGATATGTCATCTAACTTAGGTTTCCTTGTAATGCCCCTTTCTAAACCCCTGATTATATGTAATTAATCATAATTGATGATTTCCATGCAATGTCATGTAAATATTGTAAATGAATTATTGTTTAATTCATAATTCCAACAGTTGACTGTGGGCTGAATCCTTAAAAGTACTAGACATGATACCACTAAAGGGAAGAGTGAAGAAACCTAGAGAGGGGTTAATCATGCTAATATGACCCAAGCCTCCTTGCTTAAATATTTAATCTGGAAATATTTAGTTATTTCCCTTAACTCCGACTTCAAGGAAAAATCAATTAATGAGGGAGGACTATTGGTTGAGTAACCAACCAACCTAAATGAATGGAAGTATGGAGGGTCTCCTGAGGTGAAAAAAGATGAAAGTTAGAGGACAACATGAAATATCACCATGATTACCTATCATTGACCCACATGTTACCTTCTAAAAAAAGAAAGAGGACAGGTCGATAACCTTCCTAAGTGATGAGTGTAAGAGAAGCACACAGGTACATGTGAGAGAGTGAGAGAATTATTTGGTTTTGGGAGGAAAAGAAGTGTAAAGGATTCAGGTATGAAGGGAGTGAACCCATGTATGGGAAGAGAGATGTGAATATTAGAGGAATAATTTGGTTGCAGGAGCCATCTAAGAGTCCAGATATCCAACTTGAGAAAAGGGGTCATGAGCGGTGATGCTGGAAAGGGTATATGATAAACCTCAATGAGGCTTGGGATGGGTGGGTGCGAGGAGATTCTCACCAAGAGAGAAGGAGAGAAACCTTCACATAAAAACCTCCTTGAGAACCCAAAATATAATCCTTAGTGGTATCATGACCTGACACAGGGGTGGCATGTTTTCGAAGTGATTGAGAATGAAGAACATATGATTGGGTGGAAAGGAGAACAACGACAGTCAGTTGCCTAGTGGAAATTTGTAATAGATGAGTATTTCCTTTATCCTATGTAAATGGATCAAGACCAAATGAATATTTTCTATAGTCGTGGCATAAAAATATGTATGCTTGGTTTAGGAACATTAGAAAATCAATAATTTTCAAGGTGGAAACACATCCAATGGTATTCCCTTGTACAGACGCCATTTCTTAGATTTTAAAAAACATAGACATAAGTAGTTGATATGTATTTAATGCAAGAAAATAACCTATAGCTTCATTCATGCCTGATGATTTAGCTAAGTGTTACCATATTGAAGCTAGGAAAAAAATACTAGATGTCCAACTCCTCAGTGAGTTGGATCTTACACCGAAAGATTTATTCCTCGCATTGTACAAAGCATATAAGTAGTTCAAGTATTGATCCAAGAGTCGGTACCCAAAAACCAATTTAAGGAGACCATACCAGTATATGGTATCCATGTTGTGCATGTTGTACGAGGAACCATATGAAACTCATTTCCCCCTATCGTACATGCCCCTAATTTATTTCTGTGTAGATGTCGGGGTCTCATTCAACTGGGCAGATATATTATGTTAAAATGTGAAAGATGTCATTTCTGCAGTTACACAAGAACAACCAGGAAGCTTTCCCAGTTTCCATATATTCTCATATCTTCTAGAGATAATGTGTACTGCTCACAGGTACCCAAACATGGGATGGAGTTAGTTCCCCACCGATGTCGCCGTCCACATCTACTATGAATTTATTTTTTGCAACTCCCCAACTTGTATGACAGACAAATCCATAGTAGTCATAAGAAGGACCAGGGACTGGTATTTGATGGAGAACGATACCTATATAAGAATATATGGTGCGATGAAACCAACCCACTTACTCCCTCGGTTTGTTCCTAACAAACTTGTGCTTCAGGTAAGTGGCATATCAAACTATTATTCATGGGATCAGAGGAATGCTATAGATATCAAAGAAAGAAATTTGGCCTCCACTTCCTCTTTACATTGGAAACTATTTCTTTGAGAACACCAAGCAAGCCCAAACAAAATTGGACATATTACTCTCATACCACTTTGGGGAGGAGAGATTATGGAGGCATAACCCTAAGAATATTGTCAAAGATCAATTCAATAGCATGAGACTCCCATATGAGTACACCACTGAGTTTTGGGAAGAAAAGGAGGTGCATCAAACACTATAAATTACAACAAAGTCATATTCAACAGGAAGGGCTAGCCAAAAGGAAGGATCGATGAAAAAGAATATGCAATAGAGGCGACCAAAAAAGTGGCAGAACAAGATGAAGATAAGAGATATTCCCCCATATCTATCTCAACTCATTCAGGTTCTGTAGCAGAGGAGGAAGGAGAACCAACACACAAAAGTGAAGAGACAAAGAGAAGGTACTGAAAAGGAGGAATAACGCCAAAAATAAACAAAAAAATAGAAGGCGACAAAGAAAAGGCCAGGGCATAAAATGAAGCGATAGCTAAAGCTGAAGATGAAGAAAAATATGAAACTGAAGCCGAAGCAAAATATGAATCTGAAGAAAAACTTGAAGCCAAATAAAAAGGTGTTGCAAAAAGAGAAAAGGAGTTGGCAGAAGTGGCAAGAGTGGTAGGAAAATTAGCAGAGAAATAAGCAATGGATAAAGCTAATGAAGAAGAAAGATAGAAGAATAATATAGAGGATAAAGAGGGTGAAACACACCTGATAGACTTGGATATCCCTGGAACTTCCACCGCATGTACATGAGAAGAAACAATAAGCAGTGGTTTAGGCCTCGGGCCTTGTGAACCTTTTCGGTCAACCGAAGTATTGGATCTATGAAGTTTCACATACGATAGTAAAACTGATAGAATTTTGAAAGAAAGAGGGAAAAAGGTTCCAACAACAGAAGGATCCCCTTTGTTAGTGGTTACTCAAGTCCCTGTCATAGGATATGTTAGGGAAGACCCTGTGGAAACAACTAGGGCAGGATTTGCATTTATGGATGCAATCGTAGACAATATACAAAGGATATGCTAGAAGAACGAAGAGAAAGAGGTGAGGATCAAAGAGCTAGAAGAGAGGCTTCAACAAGTAAAGATCAATGAAAGAAGTCTTCTCAGTTTTAATTCCAGTGTGGAAAAAGTGAGCAGTAATTTGGAAAGTTCCATCATTGACATGTATGCCAATGTACATCTATTTCAAAATGTGGCTGCAACAATTATTGACCAAAACAATTGGATACAAATGCATCTGACACAACATAACATTATTTGTGAAGGTATAGCTGACATTGATACATAGATAGTGTAGAATCATGATGCACCTCTTGATTTGTATAGGCCTTAAAAATAAGTTAGAAAGACAAACATGTATGCATTATATCATTTCCAGTAGGTAGGGAAAAGGGAAGATAAAGAAGTAACCAAGGTGATGGTGATATGTTCAAGGACTCACAAATATGCCCAAGAACTAATAAGGAATGGATGTCTCCCAAGATTAGATGAACTTGGGAATAATTTGGTCACAAAAGAATTGGTGAATGCAATCCAAGACAACATAAGTCGAAGGAGACAGATAGTCGAAGCAACAACCTTTGTCTCTACCGATCTCATTGACCAACATCTACTAAAATCGGTGAAGCTTCACACTATGATATAGGATTACATGACAAGACTAGAGAAGGATATGGGAAACCTTGATGAAAACATTTCCATGAACAAAGAAACACTAGAAAAACTATCATACATGAGAATCAAGTCACTATATAACCAGTTGGAGGTTTGGACAACTTAGCTCTGAAGAAAAAGTTCACAGGGAAAGGACAAACAAATATTTTTTCTCGTGTCCTTTTCCTAACCACTTCAAATTTCATCCTTTCTACCACTTGTCATTAGAATAGATAGAATGAACAATTTGTAACTGCCTCTTCAAGAAGAAGGCAAAAGGGCACCATATTTTTGTACAAAATAGAGTAGAAACTTGTGAGAAAGGACCTTTTTTTGGCTTTTCAAGCATTATATAGAGCCAAGAAATGTTTTGAGAACTTATACACTGTTAATGAATATTGAGAAGCCCTTAGGAAGAGAATATTATATAAGGAATTATGTGTAGAAATGGATCAAAAATTTGAACTACTTGAAGTGAAGATAATTTTTATTTCTATGGATTGTAAGAATGCTTATTTGTTGTAGACTAATTATTATACAATCTGTTAGGACCATCATTTTTTCAGTTAGATTCAGTCTTAGTCGAGTCATGGTCTGTGTGTCAAATCATGTGAGGTCAGGTACCAAATAACAAATGGGTCGAAGTCAACAAGTGGCCAATTGGCCCTTGGAGTGGGGAAGGGATGTCAGAACCAAAACATGTGTAAGTGGTAAAGGTATTTTCCCAAAGAGTCGGGTCTTGTCAGAGGAGAAGGTTTTACGTGCCAAAATTCAAGGCAAGTTGTTAAATAGAATTCACTTTGGCAGACACAATAACCATCATCAACTCATTATGAAGTTAGAAATAATGAAAAATCATGACGCTTATATCACGTATACTCTGCAGCTCTTATCAACTATACTTTACACACCCCGAAGTGTACCCATTGCGCAAATGTGCTACAAAAATATTTGGTTTTATTTGAAACCTCCAATCACCATGTATTCAGTGTCCCTTGGCACGATTCCAGCTCTCATCCGCCCAGTTATAAATTTTGGTTTCTCTACATGTATTATGTTCACCAACCAAGTTTATGCTTTGTCTATAATTCTTCCCGTGAGCCTTGAGTTTCTCGTGAATGGAAAGTTGATTTCCTTTGGTTACGTGAAAAACTCAGGTCAATCAAGATTACCTCTTTGGATACATGCTAGATCCTTCGCGTGAAAAACGAATACGCAGTGCATCATGGAAACATCTCAGAACATAAGGAAAGGCGTGCAAAGTAGCAGAAATGTGGGGCCCGAACCTCAAAAATTGACGTTGGTAAATGAAGATCCGAATGTCAGAGCATCTTTTGAACAAGTTAGATGTATGGATTTTTGTAGGAAAATACAAATATTCAACATGAAACTGGAAGAGTAGTTTGCACTCAGGTTCAACGGGTTCTGCGAGTTAATTGCGGGAGTCACTTTCTAAGTAATGGAGGAAACTCTGTTAGCCACCACGAAGATCCCTCTGTGCGGTGAAAGGTGGTCTAAAGGCATGGGAAAGTCGAAGCGAGCGTTTCAAGTAGATATCTGCAAGAGCCTTTTCAAAATCTCCTGAGAGCGATTAGGAAATATTTCACCTGTGAAGGAAGGTCTCACAGAATTCACCCACATCAAATCAGATTGCTGATGCATTTGACAGGAAGGAGACCATTTAATATGCCTTTCTTATTGCACCAAATCCTTTGAGAAATGGCAGATGGCGTCCAGACTGATACAAACCAACCGAAGAAGAAACCATCTCATGTCTCGTTGATTAAATTGTTGATAGTTGGGGAGTTGAGGTGATTGGGAAACAAATTGGATTTATTTCTACTCACATCTGACATCCCCAGGGACCCCAGGGGGGATTCCCCTCTATTGGTAGAAAAATTAACATCTCACCACGTGAAGGCAGAAATAGGAAGGGCCGCAGAAGAAAGAAAGACATTGGAAGCCCCACATCCCTAATAGTCGATACCCTAGAAGAGGGGTAAGTCAAGGAAGAACAAAGATACTGGGGAGTCCCAAGTCTCGAACGATACGCGTGTAAATTCAACTGCTGAAGAATTACTCATGTACGCCATTCAGTTGAAAATTTTTGAAGGTTCAAGTTGAGAAACTTGTGACAGAAGGAGAAGGATAGACACTTAAGGCATAGATATTCAAGAACCATCGTAGTAGCTAAAGAAAGCGCAACTCGCTATTGTTGAGTTGTACCAGGAGAAATGGGAACCGAGACAAAAATTAATAGCGAAGACCCTTGAGGTATCAACATCACAGGGCCAAGAAGGAAACATGACATGGATTAAGAGGTAGCTTACGGAATCACAAGACACAATCATCAAGATATGAGAAGCATAGAAGATGTCAGAATAAAGAAATGAAAAGCACTTCAAGAAATGTGGATCATCACTAGAAAACGTCCGCGCAACTCTAGCCAGTGCACATAAGAGGCTGAAATGGAACGCGGTTGTGCAAAGGAAAGTAATGAATCTGAAAAGGCACAACTGGTCTCTTAGGAGAATGTGGCAGGTGTCCAAACTACAGACAAATCCAGAATCATGATCGACCAACTCCATTTTTGTCTTCTCAACACGGCGTGGATTTTGTCTCCCCGTGTCTTGTTTTCCACAAGGAAGTAGGGACTCTGACAGGCACCCAAGCGGAAAGCATACGACGCAAAACACTGGAGACCCATCTATTACAAAGGACAGGTGTGCATTGGACACAACAGTTTGAAGAAAGGTGTTGTCCCCTAACTGGTGGTGTTATCTTGGAAACCCTTGTGACAGTCCATAGTTACCCGCCACATGCACGCTGTAGCAAATAATCGCGCAACATAAATCAAGATCTCTACAATGGGTGGATGGAGTATGACAAAGAACTTGATCATATTGATACCATGTCAAAGGAAAAACGTCGACACATCACTCTCTAACGATGAAGGCTTGTTGATGATAGAGATGTTGTGGTAAGGATGTTGTTTATTGTGCGATCAAGTATAGCCAGTTTCTATTTTTAGTAAAGTGCCATAGGAAGAGTCTTCTAGAAGAATAGTTAGAGCATAATTTCTAGGGATAAGGGTTAGAGGGCAGGGTAGCTCGAGCGACATACCCTAGTCTATAGATTTAATCTTTTCAATGTAATCCGATTTAATTGGCAAAATAGTGTAGACAGTGACTATTGAATGTAGCTTTTGAGCTCGATTGAAACTTAATGCAAAGGTCTTGAAACTTTGATGAAAAGATTCTAATGGTGGCAGTTTGATGTATTGTAATCTCTCTTTGTGTACCTGATTTCTTGTGTTATTTATATTCATATCTGTATTTTTGTCTAAATAGGAATGTGATTCAAATCTAAAATTCACTGCACGGTGCACTATATTTGTTCCATTTATAAGATTGTTTTTCTTCTAAAGTGAACTCTGATTTCATCCCCTGCAGTGCTCCGAGTTGCTTTATGTGTTTTTCTCTTGCCACACACAACTCTTTTTAACCGAAAGACTATTGCTTATTTATCCTTGATCCTCTTAAGTTCAGTCATTAAGTCATTTGTTTCTATCATTTTATTAAATTGACTCCATAGCCTAGGGTCTTGTTTGTCTTTCGCCAATAGAACCAAAAATATTGTAATAAAGTGTTAAATCTAGCTGACAGTTTAAAGACATAACCTGTATAGAGACGAAGTCTCAGAGAGAGCCCTCTCCAGGTTGGAAAGGCTAGTTTCTGATTTGAAAGTTGGTTTGTAGGTTTCTTTTGTCATTCTTTTTCTCAGTCGAATGAAGTTTACAGAGTGATAACATTTTGGCGTCTTTGCCTGGGACAGAATTGAATAAATTTTCCTTGGGAGAGCAACTAAAAAATATAGTTTTGACCCTTGAGGGTAACAGTGGGACAAAATTCCACATTGGATGAACCTTTACCGTGGAGACTATAGTAAAAGAGACCATCTACACAGAGTAATGCCACTCAAAAATATTGGCTTTGAAGACCATTTATACCAGAGCCAATCCTGATCCAAACCATGTACAACCCGTATATGATCTCAGGGTACTTCTGCGCAGGGTAAGGGAGTAGGCACAAGACCCATTCTATTACCTAGATAAAAATATTTCCTTACCCAAGGATGTGGCACAAATTATTGACGACCTCAACTTTGACAACTTGTTCGAACAAACCTTGTTAAGGTCTAAATTAGAAACCAGTTTGGATCATATAGTCTTCGAATAGAAGAGGTTTTGATCTCTTATACCAAACAAAATCCCTCTAGCTGCAAATCCCACTCATAACATCCCAAAAATACCAAACCCCCCTAGAGAAATGGCAACCAGATTCACCCCCCTTGATCTGCCATCCCAACTGCACGATTTTCCCTAGAACTACAACCAAAGGATCAAGATGTATGATGCCAAGGGAAATGCCTCTGCCCAAAAGCACCTAGATTGGTTCAATGATTTCGTTTATCTATAAGAGGTGGATCATGAAGACACAAAGATGAGGTTGTTCGCACAAAGTATTTCGGGGGAGGTTAGAAAATGGTTCAAGGCCCTCCCAGTAGCAGACATCCCCGACTTCACAGCATTTGAAACGTCATTCATTACTAGATGGGGAGAAAAAAAGAATCCTTTTCATCTACTAACGCACTACAACAATATGAAGAGAGTGTCGAAGGAGATAGTGCAAGAGTTCTCAACCCTTTTCATGAGGGTCTACAACTCAATTCCTGCAAAATTCCAGCCACCTCCCGGGGCTGTGCAACTTCGATACATCGACTCTTTTGACAATGATTTCTCCTTGCTGTTGAGGGAGAGAATATATACCAATTTAGATGACATGATGAGTGACACAATCGAAGTCAAGGTGAACCTAATGGAATCAGGAAAGATTAAACAAATATTCAACAGAGGCGGGAAGAAACCCCAAGGAAATGGGTAGCCTTTGACTTCTCGACCCTCGGAGGACAAGTTCGACTTGATGATGAAGATGATGGAGAAGTTGATGGAAAGAATGCTTATGGGAAACAATCCCACCGCTCGAGAACAACATGACCTCCAACCCAGAAATCAGAACCTTAGAAGAGGTCTGGTCCTGCAGATCAGACAAAGAGAACAAAGAGACCAGGGTGACCAACAAATAAGGCACCCGTTCCAGAACAATTACACGGAAAAAGATTTTGATCAGATGATCCAAGATCAAATTCATTATTGCGATGACAAGGACACTCGCGTGTTCTTGACAAAGGGAGAACACGATCAATACATGAGTGGAAATGATGATATTATGCTGAAAATTGATGACGCATTGTCTTGGGAAATAGAGGAATTCAGGAAGGGCTATCACAATGCCATCATGGAGTTCCAAAAGAAATACAACCTCAGGAGAAAAAAGGCATCTACAGAACCTTGGGTGGACACCCCTTCCACGATCCAACCAAATAAATACAACCCGACCAAGGATGTGATTGAAAAGGGAAAGTCAAAGGAGGAAGTTCCAAAGAAAGCACTGGAAACAAGTCGGGAGACAGGCATCAAGGAGGTAGAAAAAGTCTGCACCCCTTTTAACTTTGAGAACGAAATGGCCAAGATTAAAATATCTATCCCTTTCAACGAGCTCATCAAGAAAGGAGAATATCGAGATCGAATTATTAAAATGCTAAAGATGGGAGAGACTCCCGACACCTTGAACGTCCAGGATGACTACCCTACCATTTTGTTTGGTCTGCGCATGGAGGAAAAGAGTGATATTGAGGATGTTCCCCCATTCTATATCAGCCTCAAGGTCCATGAAATGACTTTTCATAATGCCATTCTGAATTTAGGCACGTCACACAATCTCATGCCCAAGCTGATCATGGACGAGTTGGGTTTGGACATCACTAGGCCCTATAAGGATAGTTTTTCTTTTGATTCAAGGAAAGTGAAATGTTTGGGTCTGATCAAAGATCTAGTTGTGTCACTATCCTAAATCCCTTCTAAAAATATGGTTATGGATGTGGTTGTGGCCGATATACCTTCTAAATTGGCATGCTATTGTCCAGGTTATGGGATGAAAAATTGAAGGGAACCCTGCAGATGGATATGTCGTACGCCACTATTCTTGTCTTTGGCCAAGAGAGACAGTTATACAAATAAGTGCTACTCAAATACATGGTGAGTAGAAAGACCCAGTCGAATAACCCCCCTATCTACTTCGTCAACACTGAGATCGTCTCCTCCATATTTTACAATGACCTGAGCTTTGAAGAGGAAGAGTCGACGACCGTCATGACTGTTGACGATAAATCCGTGTGGAAAGCAGAAGAATGCGCAGACCTGAGGAACCACATGAAGAATGAGATGTGGAACTTGAGCTTCGATGAAGCCGTCAACAAGGAAGTGTTTGGGACCAGTGTATGGATAAGTCCTCCCAAGGTGGGCACAAAACTCTGCTCGTACAAACTTGCCTTCGGTTGTACAAATAACATGGATAAGTATGAGGCATTGATTTTGGGTTTGAGAGTTTTGAAAGAGTTGGGCACAAAGAGGATAGCATTCCATGGAGACTTTGATTTCGTCATAAACCAAGTGAAAGGTATATACCAATCAAGGCACCCTATATTGAGGGCATACATAAATATGGTGTTGTGCCTCCTCAAAGAATTATCGGAGTATAATCTATCATCGATCCCAAGGGGGCAGAATCAAATTGCGGATGCCTTGGAGACCTCAGCCTCAGTTTTTAAGATTCCCATTTTCCCAAATAGAAAGTATGAGATCAAATTCAAACATAGGCCATAAATACCTGATAATATCAAGTATTGGCAGGTGTTTGAGGATGAAAAATAGGTAGAGAGATTTCTCCAGATGAGCGACGAGTTCTCCAACATGAAAATCAACGATGATTGTTGTTGCAACAAATATGGAAGCACAATTGTGTGCGGTAACAATGACTCTTTTCAGAAACAAATCGCTGGGAGGGACATAGTACAACTAAAGAATAATATCATCCCCAAAGGATTAGTTCTGCTGGAAAAGTTGTTTGATGAAAACGATGTTGCTAGAAACCCCAAGATCATTGTGAACAATGAGGATGTCAAATATTGCAACATTGAAACCCAGGAGAATCCAAGGATAATCAAATTATCAAAGACGCTTAGTCTGGAAGTCAAACAAGACTACATCAAACTCATGAAGGATTTTCCCAACTTTTTCGCCTGGAGTTATGATGACTTGAAAGTCTACAACACTAAAGTAATTTAGCATGTCATTCCTCTCAAAGAAGACCAAAAACCATTCAAGAAAAATCTAAGATAGATCAATCCCCTATTGCTGTCGCTAATTAAAAAAGAGGTAAAGAAACTCTTTGAAGCCAAAATTATTGTTTCTTTAAGATTTTCGAAATGGGTTGCCAACCTGGTGCCTGTAAGGAAAAAGAGTGGCGAAATAAGGTTGCGCGTGGATTTTCAAAACTTGAACAAAGTATCCCTCAAGGATAACTACCCGTTGCCTAACATGGACTATATTCTACAAAAGGTAGTTGGATCTTAGAATATGTCTATGTTGGATGGATTTTCAAGTTACAATCATATCATGGTACACCCAGATGATCGGGAAAAGACAACTTTCATGACACCATGGGGTATGATCATGTATGCTAAGATGATTTTCAGCCTTATGAACACTGTAGCTACCTTTTAGAGGGCTATGGATATTGAATTTTCAGAGGAAAAAGACAAATTTATCGTGATTTATCTGGATGACATCATAGAGTATTCTGAATATGACGAATAACACCTTGAGCATATTAAGAGGGTCTTCTAGAAATACAGGAGGTTCGCATTTCATTGAATTCGAAAAAATCACATTTTGGAATGTAAGAAGGGAAACTGCTGGGGCACATGATATTGAAGGAGGGTATAAAGATATATCCCAAGAGGGTAGAAGGAATCCTCAAAATCAACACTCTTTGTAACAAGGAGGTGTATCCCTTCCTGGGAAAAGTGGATTTCTTGAGAAGATTCATCCTGAATCTGGTGGAAATTATAAAACATATCATCAACATGCTCAAAAAGGGAAACAATATCATATGGAACCCCGAATCTAGGAAATCACTTGAATACATCAAGGTAGCGCTAACCAAAGCTTCCGTATTGGCAAGCCCAAATTTCACGAAGGATTTCATCTTGTTCTCATTCACCTCGAAGCATACCATCACTGGTGTTTTGTTACAGAAGGACGATCATAATTTTGAAAATCCTATAGCCTACTTTAGCCAGACGCTGAGAGATTCCCTATTGAGGTATGATATTTTGGAGAAACAAGCATACGCCTTAGTGAAATCCCTCAAAGAGTTTAGGACTTACATACTACATTCCCACATTGTCGCTTACGTACCCAACAACTCATTCCAAGACATCCTGACCTAGCTTGAACCTCAGGGAAGAAGAGGTAAGTGGATTGCATTCATGCTGGAATACGACCTCGAAATCAAACCCAAAAAGTTGATTAAGGGTTAGGGCCTCGCAAAACTGATGGCGCAATCGAACTACAATGTTCTGGGAATAAAATTTATTGCTGATTTGGTGGAGAATCCTCAGCAAGAAACAACCACACAGGTGTCTCAAGAATTCATCAATTCACCTTGGTATAAGGACACCATTTATGTGCTGAAGAATCTGCAAGCTCCCCCAAGGTTAAGTTATACCAAGGCCAGGTTCTTGAAGCCGAAGGCCACTAAGTTTTGCATCTTAGATAACTCTCTATATTGGAAAGATCTGGGAGGGATATTGCTGAGTTTCTTACTAGAATATGATGCAGAAAAAGCTACCAGAGAATTCCACAAAGGCGACCGCGGAGGGAATCACTACTGGAAAAACACCACGCATAAAATTTTAAAGGTGGGTTACTATTGGCCCAAAATCTTCGCAGATGTATACAAAGAAGTTTCTAGTTTCCACGAGTGGCAAATCTTTGATGGAAGGAGAAAAATTCACTCCCTGTCGCTGAAACCAATCTCAGTCGAAGTGTCGTTCATGCAATGGGGCATGGAATTTATAAGAGATATTCATCCACCATCCTCGACGCAATACAAACGGATACTTATGACTACATATTACTTCACAAAATGGATCGAAGAAGTTCCAACGAGGCAGGCTACCGATACAATCATCCTTCAGTTTCTGGAAACCAACATCTTGTCTAGGTTTAGGTGCCCTATCATGATCATCATGGATAACGTAAACGCATTTAAGTCCAAGAAAATGGAGAAGTTTTGTAATGATTACAATATAACCCTGGTACATTCTATGACCTATTACCCACAAGGTAACAGATTGACAAAATCATCCAACAAAAGATTAACCAGAATTATCAAAAGGATCCTATAGGACAAAAAGAAGGCTTGGCATAAGAAAACAATTTATGTGCTATGGGATGACAGATTCACTACCAAAAATTCCATCTCAACGTCACCATTCCAAATCGTATATGGAAAAGACGCAGTTTTCCCCACCTCATTGGGGTTGCCCGTCAGAAATTTATTACAAGAAAAAGAAGTCGAGCCAGATGACACTCATAGACGGATAAATTAGTTGAATCATGTGCAACAGATGAGGGAGTAGGTTTACAACTGATCACAATTGCACCAAGACAGGATGAAGAAAACTTCTGACAAGCACACTGAACAAGAGGAATTCAAGGTGGATGATCTGGTGCTAAAGTGGGATGCAAGGAACGAAGAGAAGGGAAATCATGGAAAATTCGATCATCTTTGGGTGAGACCTTTTAGAATTGATGTGTACCACGAGAACAACACATATCTATTAGAAGAGCTTAATGGAGAGTCCACTGGCAGAGGGCCTATGAATGTTAGGTTCCTCAAACACTATCTAGTTCAGTAAGGTCTGTTTCATTTTTCATGTCATTGTAAATAGCCGTTTCATTTTTTTTTCAAAGAAGTCATTTCAAGTCAGTTTGTCAGCAGAAAATTGAAGCCCATAGTGAAGGCCCTAAATTTATGTTGAGTCTGGTCGAAACTATGTCAAAAAGGTCTAGGTTGTGTTTTTATTTTTCGGTTTTTCAGAGTCTGGAGGTCAAATAAGGCCCAACGGTTAGGCAATTGGTCTGTTTGTTTTGCCACATCACTAGGAGGATAACATCCCCTTTGGATCAAGCTCTTAGCGTTGTTATTTTTTTTAGTTAGAGTCAATCTTAGTCGAGTCATGGTCTGCGTGTCAAAGCATGTGAGGTCAGGTACCAAATAGTGAATAGGTCGAAGTCAGAAAGTGGTTGATTGGCCCTTGGAGTGGGGAAGGGATGTTAGAACCAAAACATATGTAAGTGGTAAAGGTATTTCCACAAAGAGTCGGGTCCTATCATAGGAGAAGGTTTTACATGCCAAAATTCAAGGCAAGTTGTTAAATAGAAGTCACGTCGGTAGATGCAATAACCATCATCAACTCATTATGAAGTCAGAAAGAATGAAAAATCACGACTCTCATATCACGTATACTCTACAAATCTTATCAGCTGTACTTTACATGCCCCAAAGTGTACTCATTGTGTAGATTTCCTACAAAAATCTTCGTCTTGCTTCGAAACCTCCAGTCACCATGGATTCAGTGTCCCTTGGCACGATTCCAGCTCTCGCCCACCTAGTTGTAAATTACGGTTTCTCTGCATGTATTCTATTCACCAACCAAGTTTATGCTTTGTTTGTAATTATTCCCACGAGCCCTGAGTTTCTCATGGATGGAAAGTTGTTTTCCTTCGGCTATGTCACAAACTCGAGTCAAGCAAGATTACCGCCTTGGGTCCATGCTAGATCCGTCACGCACAGAACAAATACATGGTGCATCATGACAACATCTCAAAACATAAGGAAATGTGCATGAAGTAGTAGAAATGTGGGGCCCGAATCTCAAAACTTGACATTGGTAAATGAATATTTGGATGTCAGAGGATCTTTTGAATAGGTCAGATGCATGGCCTTTTGTAGGAAAATCCAAGGATTCAACGTGAAACTGGCAGAGCAGTTTGCACTCGGGTTCAACAGGTTTCGTGTAGTAATTCTAGGAATCACTTTCCATGTAACAGAGGAAACTCTGTCAGCCACCACAGAGATCCCTCCACACAGTGAGAGGTGGTCTAAAGGCATGCCTTTGGACACACTATGCTACAAGTATTTCATCAAACCAGACTGTTTAAATGGGAAATTCGAAGCGAGCGTTCCAAGTAGATATCTGTAGGAGCCTTTTTGGAAGATCCTGAGAGTGATTAAGAAATATTTCACCTGTGAAGGAAGGTTTGACAGAGTTCACCCACATCACATCAAATGTTTTATGCATTTCACAGGAAGGAGACCATTAAATCTGCCTTTCTTCTTGCACCAAAGCCTCTGTGAAATGGAAGATGATGTCTGGGCTGATAAACCAGCCGAAGAAGAAACCATCTCATGTCTTGCTGATTAAATTGCTAATAGTTGAGGAGTTGAGGTGATTGGGAAACAACTGGTATTTGCTCTTATTCACAACCGACATCCCCACAGACCCAAAAGGGGATTCCCCTCTACTCGCGAAAAAAGTAACATCTCATCGCATGGAGGCACAAATAGGAAGGGTTGTCGAAGAAGGAAATACATTGGAAGCCCCATCTCCCCAATAGTCAATACCCTGAAAGAGGGGAGGACAAGGAAGAAAAAAGAGACCAGGGAGGCCCAAGTCCCAAACTAGCAACACACAAAGTCGACTGCCGAAGAATTACTCATGCACGCCATTTAGTTGGAACCTTTCGAAGGTCCAATTTGAGAAACCTGCAACAGAAGGAGAAGGACAGACACTAAAGGCATAGATATTCGCAAATCATCGCAATAGCTAAAGAGAGCGTAAGTCGTTATTGATGAGTTGTACCAGGAGAATCGAGAACTGAGACAACAGTTAGCAGCGAAGACCCTTGAGGCATCAACATCACAGGACCGAGAGGGAAACGTGACGTGGCTCAAGAGGCAAATCAGGGAAGCACAAGACACAATCATCTAGTTGTGCGAAGCACAAAGGATGTCAGAAGAAAGAAATACAAAGAACTTCAAGAAATTTGAATCGACACTGGAAAATGTCCACACATATTTGGCCAGTGCATAGAAGAAGTTGAAATGGAGTGTGGTTCTACAAATGCAAGTAATGAATCTGAAAAGGTGCAACCGGTCTCTCAAGAGAATGATGCAGGTTCCCAAACTCTGGATGAAGCTAGAAGCATGATCGACCAAATCCATTTTTTTTCTTTTCAACGTGGCGCAAATTTTGTCTCCCCTTGTCCCATTTTCCACCAGGAAGTAGGGACTCTAATAGGCACCCGCACGACAAGAATATGACGCAAAACACTAGAGACCCATCTATTTCAAAGGATAGGTGTGCATTAGACACACGACATTTTGAAGAAAAGCGTTGTCCCCTAACTGGTGGTGTCATCTTTGAAACACCTACGATAGTCCACGGTTATCCACCAGATGTACACTCTAACAAATGATTGCGTAACAAAAATCAAGTCTATTACAATGGGTGGTTGGAGTCTGACAGAGCACTTGATCGTCCAGATACCCTGTCAAAGGAAAAAAATCGACACATCACTCTCTAACAATGAAGGCTTGCTGATGACCGAGTTGTTGTGGCAAGGACATCAATTATTATGCGATTGAGTATAGTCAGTTTCTATTTTTAGTAAATTTCCATACGAAGAGTCTTCTAGCAAAGAATAGTCAGAGCCTAATTTCCAGGGATAGTGGTTAGAGGTCAGGGTAGCCCAAGTGACATACCCTAGTCTATATATTTCTTCTTTTCAATGTAAGTCGGGTTGATTGGAAAAATAGTGTAGATAGTGACTATTGAATGTAGCTTTCGATCTCGATTGAAACTTAATGCAAAGGTCCTCAAACTTTGATGAAAAGATTCTAATGGTGGCAGTTTGATGTATTGTAATCTCTCTTTGCATACATGTTTTCTTGTGTTATTTATATTCATATCTATATTTTTTTCTAAATAGGAACATGATTCGAATCTATAATTCACCACGCGATGCTCTAGATTTACACCATTTAGACAACTGTGTTTCTTCTAAAGTGAACTCTGAATTCATCCCCTGCGGTGCTCCAATTTTCTTTGTGTTTTTCTCTCACCACACACAATGATTTTTAACTTAAAGACTGTTTCTTATTTAGCCTTTATCCTCTCAAGTTTAGTCACTACGTCATTTGTTTCTATCATTTTCTTAAATTGACTTGATAGCCCAAGGTCTTGCTAGTCTTTCACCAATAGAACCAGAAATATTGTAATAAAGAGTTAAATCTAGCTGACAGTTTAAATACCCAACCTGTACAGAGATGAAGTCTCAGAGAGAGCCCTCTCCAAGTCGTAAAGGCTAGTTTATGACCTCAAAGTTGGTTTGTAGGTTGCCTCTGTCATTCATTTTCTCAGCTGAACGAAGTTTACAGAGCGCTAACACAATCTTTGTCATTCTAAATTATTGATATTTCTTTGAATACTTCAATGACTTGAGATTTGTGGGTTATTATAGTATACATTTTTGTGATCTACGCTAATTTGATTATATACATATGTATTCCTTCATCTCCAATCCCCCTCATTTGTTACAACTAACTGTATAAAAGTTGCGTAAGATTTTGGTTTCATTATAACTCACTGATTACTCTAGTGTGCTCCTAGCTAGGATAGGTTAGCATAGATTAGTATTAGATTAGTTTTATTTACATACATGGTATTCATCTACATATTTGCATTGCAGTCACCAACTTCATCAGTACGCCAGACCGAAATTAGTACGAAAACCAAAAGACAAAAATAAATAGTAGTCGTGCCAAATTCTAGATGGGAATCGTAATCCAAATGGTGTATAGTCTAATTGGGACCGTATACCAGGGAGTACCCATTTTTTTTGTTGGGATAAGTTGAACCCATCAACATACTACTGAAAATATTTCTTGAACTGCTTCCAAGAAATTATTTTCTCATCAAGGTGCTTAACTTGCTTTAGCTGATCCCACCACATATATACCTTTCCTTGAAGGGGTTAGGATACAATTATGGCTTCTTCCTTTGATAATTAATTATGTAATTGGAAATATTTACTCATTTCCAACAACCATGTTTCTACATCCTCTCATTTCTTGTTCTGTCCATCAAACGATCGTGGCTTGATTTTCCTAAGCTTCCCTTGCAAGCTATCTTACCCATGTATCCTTCTTTGATGTTTGACATGAGATATACTTGGGTTTTTTTCTATCCTTGAATGTGAATTATATATTCTGGTTGAGTGCCCTGGGGAATGTTGATGTTGATGCCTGCTAAAACTCCTTGACTGTCTAGATCCCCGACGATTATCCATCATATCATAAGACCTAGACACTTCCACTTTCCTGGCACTAGCTTCTTTCCTTGTGCCCGAATCTTTCTTGACTTTCTTTTGCATCACATTCATTATTTGGATTGTCTCCTCTTGATAATTCATGATCCTTTCATTATATTCTCTGTAGCTCTACACTTCTTTTTGCAGGCTTCTCATAGTTACATGCTCCTTCCCGTCTGATGCATACCCCCCTTCTCCCCTAAGGGATGTGTGATCTCCCGGTCTAGAATTGATCAAGAAACTAAGTATGATTGACTCTCGGGGTCTCTACTAGACCCCAAACCCACTTACACAGGTCCTTTCTCCAAATGCGCAAGTCGAATGAGACTTGCGGCTTCTCTCTTGAGCATTGTTTGAACCTCAACGCCAAACAGGCTAGCTCTTCTATGCTAAGCCCTTTCTCTCACGCGACCACGAGCCATGACCACGAGCCTAAATAAAGGCACATCATGATTTAATGAGTCAAGTATTTGTATGTGAGTCATCCCGACTCTCCCAATCTCTGAAATCCTGACAATGGCCTAGTGCTCGCTAGCTCCTCCCTTATCCTCTTTCCATATGACCCCTTGCTATGACCTGCGGCCAAACCTCCGAGCGCGTTGGGATTTCATGTGTCAGGGATTCTTGATGTGAGGTAGCTCCATACTCCCAATGTCTGAACTCCTGATGCTTTAGATCTGACGGCCTAGATCCTTCCTCGATCCAACGATCCAGATCTCGTCGGGATTTGGTGTATCAGGGTTTCCCGAAAATAGCTTCCTCCACACTCCCGACTTCCAAAATGCCGATATTTCATAGCACAAATAAACGACTAATATCCTATGAGATCTGACGGCTCCTATCAAATTGTGGACTTGAGCCTCATGAATTCCTAGAATTCTACTCTTTGACTTCTCCAATGTGTGAGTCAACGAAACACTGATTGTTCACCACGCGTCCCTTCTGATGGACGATCCCAATGATTTCAGAACTTTGGACCTCCCTAGAAAATAAACGGTCCTCATTATTTACTTCGATCGACTGCTATGATCAAGTTGTGAACTTAGGTTTTGCAAGTTCCCAGAACTCTTACTTCCGATATCCCGAGTTGAAAACTTCCGATGAATCCAGATCTACGGTTAAACTCCCTCCTTCGATCATCGGCTGTGATCAAATCATGATTTCACAATTTGCAAGTTCTTATAACTCAGCCTTTGACTTCTCTAAGTCCCAAGTCAATGAAATTCTGATCTCTCGCCACATTTCCTCCTTGACAATAGACGGCTTCGATGATTTCCAAATTTCGTAACCTCACTCCTCTTGTGTACTTTCAAGGCTTATTGTTAGTGCACCTCTCCTTTATCGAATGACTACGATTCTTTTGCACTCAACCTGAACGACTGAGATCTCTCCTCCTCTGTGCTTTCTCCTCATTGTATGGACGCTAATATAATGGTCCAGGCTCCTCCCCATAATAGATCAGATGGTTGTTGTTGATCCTCCTCCTAATATTTTAATTCCTTCTGACTTGGAAGATTTTGTCAGTATTCAAAGGTTTTCGGCCTTCGAACTTTCTCCTTTGAGCCTGACTATCTTGGGTCTCACTTACGCTCTTTCAGGTGCTATCTCTTATGAGATTTTGGACTTAGAATAAGTTTGTCCCTTACACGCTCTTTGCATTATCTCTTTTGATGTTGTCCTCTTCTAAGGTTCCGATCTCCCATGCACTCCTTGCATTCCTGGGATTTCGTCAAACTCAGATCCAAAGGATTTCTTGACAATAAATTCTTCTCTCCCTCCTGGTGTTCTCCTGGCTCGATGCACACTTTGCAGAGATTCTCCTTAGAGAGTGTTAAGTAACTCTGTTTATTCCTGAACTCAACATAGAGTTCCCTTCATAAACACTTGCACCCACTTGATGCCCATTGACAGAGCTTTACAAAGTTCTTTGTAACTCTGCTTCTCTATGAACTCGACAAAGAGTTCTTCCTGTGTGCTCCTTGCACTTCTACTGATGAAGGTTCAATGGTATCCCTCCTGAGCTTTCCTTGAGGTTAACTCACCTCTCTCAACGTATTCCTTGCGGACTGTGTGCACTCCTTGCAATTAGAAACTCGAAGAAGAGAAACAATTGAAACTCATACACCTCCATCCTCTCAATGTTCTAACTCTTGATGCTTAAGATCTGATGGACCAAATCCTTCCTCGAATCGACGGTCTAGATCTCGTTGGGATTTCGCGTATCGGGGTTTCCCGAAAACAACTTCCTCCACACTCCCAACTTCCAAAATTCCAATATTTAGGAGCACAAATCAATGGCTTAGATCCTCTGATATCTGATGGATTCGATCAAATCGCAAACTCGGGCCTCACAAATTCCTAGAATTCTTCCCTTTGACTTATCCAATGTGTGAGTCAGTGAAACACTAATTGTTCACCATGCGTCCCTTCTAATGGACGGTCTCGATGATTTAGGAAATTAGGACTTCCCTGGATAATCAATGGTCCACGTTCTTTCCTTCGATCGATGGCTGTGATCAAGTCGCGAACTTGGGTTTCATGAGTTCCCATAACTCTTACTTCCAATATCCCAAGTTGCAAACTCCCGATGAACCCAGATCTACGGTTCAACTCCCTCCTTCGATCAACGATTTTGATCAAATCACAATTTCATGATTTGCGAGTTCTCATAACTTGGCCTTTGACTTCTCTGAGTCCCAAGTTAGTGAAATGATGATCTCTCGCCATGTGTCCTCCTTGAAAATAGACGGCTCCAATGAATTCAGAATTTTGTAACCCCGCTCCTCCTGTGTACTTTCAAGGATTATCATTAGTGCACCTCTCCTTGATTAGACGACTACGATTATTTTGCGCTCAGAAAAAACAAATGAGATCTCTCCTCCTCTGCGCTTGCTCCTCATTGTCTGGATGCTGATCTAACAGTCCAGGCCCCTCCCAACAACTAATCAGACGGTTGCTGTCATTCCTTGTCCTAAGATTTTAATTCCTTTTGACTTGGAAGATTTCGTCAGTCTTCAAAGGTTTTCGACCTTCGAACTTTCTCCTGCAAGCCCCACTATCTTGGGTCTCTCTTACGCTCTTTTAGGCACTATCTCTTTTGAGATTTTGGACTTAGAATAAATCCATCCCCTACACACTCTTTGCATTATCTCTTCTAATCTTGTCCTCTTCGAAGGTTCCAATCTCCCACGTACTCCTTGTGTTCCTAATATTTCATCAAAATCAGATCCAAAGGATTTCTTGACAAGAAATTCTTCTCACCCTCCTGGAATTCTCCTGCCTTGATGCACACTTTTTAGAGCTTCTCTTTATAGAGGGTTTAGTAACTTTGTTTCTTCCTGAACTTAACACAGATTTCCCTTAGTGCACACTTGCACCCACTTGATTCCCACCTGACAGAGCTTTACAGAGTTCTTCGTAACTCTTGTTCTCTCTGAACTCGACAAAGAGTTCTTCCTATGAAATCCTTGCACTTCTACTGATGAAGGTTCAATGACATCCCTCCTGAGATTTCCTTGAGGTTAACTCACCTCTGTCAACGCACTCCTTGCGGACTGTGTGCACTCCTTGCACTTGCAAACTATAAGACAATAAATAATTGAAAATCATACAATACTTCACCAGTTCATACATTCAAACATGAATGACACATAAAAGCATAACAATGAATAAAAATACATAAACACACCATGTGTAGGAAAAAATTCTTTTCTATTATCTCCGTGTATCTATATAGATGTTTACAAAAACTAGACTGCAACAGAGTCCCAGTTCTCTCAATCTCTCTCCCTCATAACTATTCTACCTCCTAAGTCTCCTAAGACTCTCTCTACCCCCTAAGTCTCCTAACTCTCTGTCTTCCCCCCTATTACAAAAGAGGGATCTACAAGCTTATCCTCCTCACTGCCTTAGTGCCATCATTGTCTCAGTTACAACACAACACCTCTATGGCTACATTCAAAAAATGAACTTCCAGACCTGACTACAGAACTGCTACAAGCAACCATTTAAGGAAACCCTGTCCACTACTTGTATAAAGGCATGGCTTGACATTTATCATCCTTACAACATGAAAATCCGTATAGGATAATATTTTAAATATTAAAAATGGGAGGGTCGGTGCCTCTCCCTTTCTCCATTGCATGTTTGCGTGTTTTTATGTTTGCTGAGGTCGAGCGATGCTCATGCATCATACTCCATTGCTAGGAAAATCATGAGCTCCTTCTCATGAGATCCTCTTCTCCAGTGTTGAAATCCTCCTAGATCCCAAACTCTTCCTTGGATTTGTTCTCTCCATCTATGCCGTTGTTGCTACTGCTGCGTCCTCTTCTTCCTCTTTCCTGCTTCTATGGTAGGCTCTCCTCTGCCCAGCTTCCCTTTGTTGACTGCTTCTGCTAAACTCAACATCAGCTTCCTAATCTCCTCTATCACCCTGTCCAACTGTTCGAATGGCTGGCTCTTCTTATGTAGTCTTATCAACTGCAACCCTTCCTTACCAATGGGTAGATCATCTTGATCCCCCATATCATCGTCTTCTTTTTTTGTGGCCTTAGCTTTCCACCCTGTTGCAAACTTCAGTTTCGCAGTCTCCTTTTGACTGACCTATTTCTCAGTCTCCCCCACTGACATGTTGGCATCTTTTGTTAGCTCCTCCTGTGTTGGTTCAAGTCCAACTTCTTCTAGATTTTCCTCTGGCTGGTATGCTCCTCCATATCTCTCCAATTTGATTTGATGGATGTGTAATATTTCCATCATCACCCTTCTCTCTAGGGATTCTAATTCTGCATACAAATCAACAAGGTTTTTTCTATCTATTTCCTCTACTGCTGCAGGCTCCAGTGCTGTAGTCATCTCTGTTTCAACTTCCTGGCTGAAATAATTGGGCCATTCTTCTGAATGCTCCTCCCCTTCTGCTGGGGTAGACATAAGTGTCTGCTCCATTTCTTCCTCTTCTCCTTGGGAATCTTCTGATGTCTACTCTCTTATCATGATAGTTACCGTTGGTTGTCCTTCTTCTGCTATTGCATATGCAACACATTCTATGGCCTCGACTGGGCTATTTGGCAGGAATATTTGAATTCCCCCAATGATTAGAATTCTCCTCTGACCCTCCTCTTGGATGGTGAGAGTGTTTATCTTCTCATCATATTCATTCACATATTCTGCAAACCCACATGAATCCTCATCTATCATCACTCCTTCCTGACATGAACCTTCAACAGAGTCCATGAGACTCTCAGAAAATCTCATCTCTTTCCCCCTTCCCACCTGGAAATATGGGACTTCTCTTCTGCCCACTTAGTAGTCTATGAGATCAACCGATCCCATATCATTTCCCACCTAGAAATTTTAACTTTCAACACTACTCCTCTGGCAGTATACGAGACCTTCCACTGATCTCTTTCTATTTCCCACCTGGAAACTTAAAAGTCCATTTCTTCCCACTTGGGAGTTTCTGAGATCCTCTTCTAATCTCATATCGTTGCCCATTTGACAATATGAATTTCCACTTCTATCCTCCTGATAGTCTATGAGATCCTCCAATGATCTCAATTCATTTCCCACCTAGCAAGATGAAAATCCATCTCTGCTCTCCTAGTAGTTTATGAGATCCTTATCTAATGTCACCTCTTACTCATCACTGAGGTGTCTCCCAAATTCTGGCTCATAGATGTGAATCATCTCCTCTTCTGTGTCACTAAGGTTTTCAGCATGCCTCAACCACCTCTTTAACAACTGTTTCTATCCTCTGGCCAACAATCTCTTGACTGGCCACTTCACCTTCTTCTTCATGGACCACTCATACACCCAATTCGCTTTAGCATCTCTCTGTATTTTTAATGTCAGATGCTCCATCCTTTCTCTTATATCACTAATCTCCTCATCAATTTCCTCTTTACTTTTCTTCTGGTGGCCTCCTCTTCGACCACGCTCATGGCCTTCAGTAGCCATCTTTTCTGTCTCCATCCCACCTGGCTATCAACCGTTTGTTGAACACCTTACAACAATATTCATAGAGCATCAATACTCTATCTTCCTTCACCCACTGTTCTATAGGAAAACTCCAGATTTTGATACCAATTGATGTCATCAGATTATTTCTTTTCACCTTCTCGCCTTTGTCTATAATCTGTAGACAAAGTTCAGCTCTTGATATTGCTTGATGTAGTTAGGCTATACTTTCTATCTCCTTCACCTAAAATCTACATATGAAATTAACTCTGATACCTCTTGATGGTATGAGACTATCTCCTTTACCTCCTTTGCCTGAAATCTACAGACGAAAATCGACTCTGATACCACTTGATGCAGACCCCCCTTCTCCCCTAAGGGTTGTGCGACCTCCTAGTCTAGGATCGATCAAGAAATTGAGTCTGATTGACTCTTCGAGTATTTTCTAGACCCCAAACCCACTTACACAGGTCCTTTCTCCAAATGCATAGGTCGTATGAGACCCATGACTTCTCTCCTGAGTTTTGTTCGAACCTCAATGCCAAACAAGTGCTAGCTCTTCTCTGCTAAGACCTTTCTCTCATGCGACCACAGGCCATGACCACGATCCTAAACAAAGGCACGTCGTGATTTTGCGAGTCGGGTATTTGTATGTGAGTCACCCTGACTCTCCCGATCTATGAAATCCTTACAAGGGCCTAACACTCAATAGATATTCCCTTATCCTCTTTCCATATGACCCTTCTCTATGACCTAGGGCCAAACCTTCGAACACATTGGGATTTCACGTGTCATGGATTCCCGATTTGAGGCACCTTCATCCTCCTGATGTCCAAACTCCTGATACTTTAGATCCAATGGCCTAGATACTTCCTTGATCTGACGGTCCAGATCTCGTTGAGATTTCGTGTATCGGGGTTTCTCGAAAATAACTTCCTCCACACTCCTGACTTTCAAAATGTCGATATTTCAGATCAAAAATCAACTGCTCAGAACCTATGATATATGACGGCTCCTATCAAATCACGAACTTGGGCCTCGTGAATTCCTAGAATTTTTCCCTTTGAATTCTCCAATGTGTGAGTCACCGAAACACTGATTGTGTACCACATGTCCCTTCTAATGGATGGTCCCGATGATTTCAGAACTTAGGACTTCCCTGGAAAATCAATGGTCCACTTTCTTTCCTTCGATCGATGGCTAGGATCAAGTCACGAACTCGGGTTTCATGAGTTCCCAAAACTCTCACTTTCAATATCACTAGTTGTGAACTCTCGATGAACACAGATCTACAGTTTAACTCCCTCCTTCAATCAACGGTTGTGATCAAATCGTGATTTCATGATTTGCGAGTTCTTATAACTTGGCCTTTAACTTCTCTAAGTCCCGAGTAAGTGAAATGTTGATCTCTCACCACGTGTACTCCTTGACAATAGATGGCTCCGAAGATTTCAAAATTTCGTAACCCCGCTCCTCCTGTGTACTTTCAAGGCTTATCATTAGCGCACCTCTCCTTTATCGGATGGCTACAATTCTTTTGTGCTCAGCCCAAACAGATGAGATATATCCTTGTCTATGCTTGATCCTCATTGTCTAGACATTGATCTAACGGTCCAAGCTCCTCCCCACAACCGATTAGACAGTTGTTGTCGCTCCTCCTCCCGAGGTTTTAATTCCTTCTGACCTGGAATATTTCGACAGTCTTCAAAGATTTTCGACCTTTGAACTTTCTCCTGTGAGCCCCACTATCTTGGGTCTCTCTTACGATCTTTCATGCACTATCTCTTTTGAGCTTTTGGACTTAGAAAAAGTCTGTCCCCTATGCACTCTTTGCATTATCTCTTCTGAGCTTGTCCTCTTTGAAGGTTTTGATCTCCCATGTACTCCTTGGATTCCTGGGATTTCGTCAAACTCAGATCCGAAGGATTTCTTGACAAGAAATTCTTCTCACCCTCCTGGTGTTATCCTGGATCAATGCACACTTTGCAGAGCTTCTCCTTACAGAGTGTTCAGTAACTCTATTTCTTCCTAAACTCAACACAAAGTTCCCTTAGTGCACACTTGCACCCGCTCAATGCCCACCTGGAAGAGCTTTACAAAGTTATCTGTAACTCTGCTTCTCTTTGAACTCGACAAAGAGTTATTCCTGTGCACTCCTCGCACTTCTACTGATGAAGGTTCAATGGTATCCCTCCTAAGATTTCCTTGAGGTTAACTCACCTCTATCAACACACTCCTTATGGACTGTGTGCACTCCTTGCACTCAAAAACTCTAAGATGAGAAACAATTGAAACTCATATAATACTTCACCAGTTCATACATTCAAACATGATTGACATATAAAATCAGAAAAATGAATACAAATACATAAACACACCATGTGTAGGAAAAAATGATTTTATATTATCTCTACGTATCTATACAGATGTTTACAAAAACTAGACTGCAACAAAGTCCCAGTTCTCTCAAGCTCTTTCCCTCAGAACTATTCTACCTCTTAAGTCTCCTAAGACTCTCTCTACCTCCTAAGTATCCTAACTCTCTGTCTTCCTCCCTAATACAAAAGAGGGCTCTACGATATTATCCTCCTCACCGCTTTAGTGCTATCGTTGTCTCAGTTACGACACCATACCTCTATGGCTACATTCCAAAAATGAATGTCCAGACCTAACTACGACCTAGACCTGCTACAGGAAACCATTTAAGGCAACCTTGTCCACTACCTGTACAAAGGCATGGCCTGACATTTATCATCCTTACAACACGAAAATCTATATAGGATCATATTTTAAATATTAAAAATGGGAGGGTCGGTGCCTCTCCCTTTCTCCATTGCGTGTTTGTGTGTTGGCACATTTGCTGAGGTGGAGCAATGCTCCTGCATCACCATCTCTTCTCCCATTAGACTTAGTCTCAACATTACCCATGCTAAAATTTAGACCTCTGATTTCTTCTTCATGGCTATAAGACCCTTGCACATCATCCATATCTCTATTTCTCATATAATAACTAAGGTTTGTATCTTTAATTCTGCAAGGATGTGTATGCAATAATTGTTTTTATAATTAAGCATATTGAAAAATATTTATTAATTAGATTACAAGTTATTCTTCATTTAAAATTATGAATAATATCAATGCACTATTCTAGAATTTAATTCTTTATATCCATTCTTCCCTGCAATATCTCTCCCATGCCTGTACTCACGCCTCATTATGAGTTCTGAGCGAAACATTACAACATTCATATGTTGCAATTTCCACTCTCTCAATAATTACTTTATTAATTTCTAATATGATTTTAATATCCAATTTAAATTTTTGGGTTTACAAATGTATTTTACTCCTAAATACCTTTCCAACGATTATTCATTTCCTCAAATCCGAGCTCCAAGTTGAAAGTTATGGCTCAAAGAAGTTTAGGTTGTTTTTTCCCCAATTATCCATGTATGATACATGTGTCTTCTTTCACTTCCAACACATTTTTACATACCCAAATCCAAAATATGGTTCCATGGTTGTCTTATATGGTTTGAAATCTTTCCATCAACTACTTTTGGGCCTCAAACAAACTTCTGAGCATGGATTTATTCCCTTTAGAATTAAAATTGTGCCAAAATTTTACCCTTATTGTTTTGATCATAAATTTTTCATGCAAACTTTGTTTTGTGAATAATTTAGCTCATTGGAAATCTCTCCTAGAGCTATTGTATGTAATATTCAAATTCAAAGGTACACTTTGGTTTTGTGGGTTTTGGTTGGCTAAAAATGTCGTTTAGGGGCTCAAAATCGCCCCACAAGTGAATGACCTTCAAAAACCACAAAATTTCGCGTAAAATTGACAGTTTTACTACTGTAACAACCCTTTAAATCTCAATCGTTGATATCAAATCACATCAAATATAAGTCATTTTTATGACTACACCGATTGATCGATGATCAACACTTTCCTTTGGTCGTGAAAGACTCCTTTCCCAAACTGTCGACCCGACCGTCGGTCATTGACCCATTTCCTCGAAAATTGATTTGCACACAACTCTAAATCAATTGACACGACCGTCGACCATCAATGATATTCATTGGAGAATTAAACTCATCAATAATTCACTTGAAACTAGACCATCAACCCATATAGGTTCCCTGATGAGTGTCAAAAACACTTCCCCAATTCAGTTGACCCGACCATTGGTCGTCGACCACTTCTGGGATGGCGTGGCAACTCTTGACGTGGCATGACATGTGGATGTTGATGTGGCACGACACATCATCCTGAGGTGTAAACTCAACTAAAATGGCATGAAATATGGATTCTAACGTTGCATGACATGTCATCACCCTCTTTCCTTCATCAACCATTAGTCGATTCTCTTGAATGACCCAAAAACCATTGTGGAATTCAATCGACATCCAACCATCGGCTCATCGACCGTTTATCTTGGTCAATGTTCAACTCTTCGCCAAATCGGTTGATGCCTAAACATCGGCTCATCATCCATTGGCGAATTCACTTGCTTTATCTGAAACACTTCATTGAATCAGTCGATTCCCGAACATCGATGATTTCCATTGGCGAATGGAAATACTTCATTAGATTTGGTCAACACCCGACCATCAGTCGTTGGGAATTTCTCTTGGGGAAATTCAACACTTAGAATTTTTTTGACATTTCTTTGATTGATGTGGACCATCGATCTCCCAGTCGAAACAATATGAACCATTGATTCACTGAACTTTTCCCAACTCTATAGGAAAACCTTGATCATCGATTCGATACATTTAAAAACCCCTTGAAATGAATCCTGGACGTTGATTTACTCAACCTTCCAAACGACCAGAACCTTACAAATTTTTAAATTTATCAAGATTAATCTTGATCGTTGATCTTGCGATCACACACGATCTCGACTGTTAATTTACCAAACTTCTTGTAACTCTACGATGACCATTAAAATGCGAAACTCAACCATTCCAAGTCGAATTCAGCTCTACAAATTTGCAAATTGGTTCGATTAAACTACTTAAATAGTTATAATTCATTTAAAAATGAATATTAACTATGAATTTGGGGATTTGACTATAATTTTCTCCCGATTTTCCCCCAAATTCACACAGACCGAGGTCTTAAACAACAAATTTACTCAAATTTCTACTAGTTCTTGGCCCATATGGGTCCATTGTTGAACCAATAGATATGACACCATATTGTAACATACCCAACCCCTAGTTGGGTTATGTCACTACTAAAATGACCGCATAAAAATTTCTAATACTAAATCTAAATTTGGAAAATAACACACATCTTGAAATACAAGCTCATTCAACTATCCATGCTAATTTAAAACATAAATACAACTACTCTAATATTGAACTTTAACGTCTAAGTGCAAGTAGCATCATTCAACCTTAAAATATACATTTATATGCATCAATTCTACTCTCATGAAGTAGCATTTAACCAAACAACTCAGGGTATTTTTCACAACAATTATATCATCATTTTAACATGAATAACTCATCCTAAGAACATTTATCTTGTGAAAGTATGAAACTTGTTGTAGAGGATAGACGTTCCTCCCAACCGTAGCCTTCTTTCTTCGGTTCTCAACAAAAAAACACTCCCGAGTTGGGCCTATGAATCCACAAGAGACAGAGGTCACTAAGGTTGGCTAATGTCCCCCTTTCAACAGTTAAACTCTTAGGTAATTCCAGTCCACCAAATTTCTTCCCCTCAACCTGCACAACCCAAGGGATGGAATCCCCCTTCACTACTCACAATCCCTCAACCCTTTTCACTCCCGTCTAGGGATTCTAATATAGGTTGGACAATAATTCTACTTGTTGGGACCTTAGGAATTCCACAGCTGCAACACAAATTCACCCTGTAGAAAAACATGTTTTGAACATAGATTCACTCACAGGTCCACAACCTATTTCTCCATGAAATTACAACTCCCAAAAACATCCAAACATTCCCACAGCAACTACCTTCAAGCTTCAAATCTCAGAACTCCATTGCTAGCCAAAAAACTCCATGTAAAAACTGCTCTTTATGCAAAAACGTGAATGAATAATTCTGGTTTCCTACCCATAAGAATTTCCTCCCTTTGTCTTTCTTGCTTGACTTGCACTCTTCACCAAGGTGATTGTACTTATCCCTCATGATTTCAATAGCTATGGGAATGACTCTCACACCAACCCTCTTACATGAATTCAATGATTGGGATTTAGCACAATCAATAACTAATTGAAGGTTCACGGTAAGGATAATTTAGAAGGAGATACAAAATGGGGTTTGGCTTAATAGATATGGGTAAATCTCCTCCTTGGACCCCTTCCCTCTCTTGTGGATAATTAGCTCTGAAATCTTCGTCCGTGTCCATCTGCAATTGGAAATACATTTCATTCATTATATTCAATTTAGATCATTTACATATTACATTGCTTTGGATCTCAACCATATGTTATATTTACAATATACATGACTTGGCTCTCGACCATATATGACACCTACAATATATATCACTAGTTTGGGGTTTGAAAACATGGATGTTACAACAGTTGTAGACCAAGTAAGACAAACGAGTATGTGGGGCTAGGACTCAATGAGAGGGAAGGGGGGCTAAGGGCTTAAGGAAAGGGGCTAAGACAATTATATTAAATTAATCCTAAATCCTAACCCTAAGTCTTATGTCATGATTTTATCCTAAGTTCCTATGTGATGGGATGAGTTCCCAAGTGGTGGGAGAGTGGCTCTTTGATTTAGACTTGCAAGAAAGAAAGCATGCATATATAAATTTTGGGCTTATTGAGAAATTCATTTATTCCAATTGTTCTGATAGTTGTACTTTTCTATTTTGGTTTGGGTATGTTGGGTGTGAGCTTAGGGAAGCCACTATAACCTTGTTGCTTATGAAACTTGTGAATCCTATGTGGTTTCCAATTCTCCTTGGGTTTCCTTGGGGAAGGTTAGAGTCGTGGAGGGGGAATTGGGTGGGTAGGATTTCCCAATGTGTGAGTCTTGGAGGATGCCTGGAGACTCCATTATTACAATTGAGTTCTTTGATCCATAGCTTTGAGACTTCATTGCCAACCTGTGCTGGAGCCTTGGAAGGGAAGCAAGACAACTTGAGGGATTGTGGTGCAGAGAAGGGGGTATACTTCCTTGGGTTGTGTAGGCTGAGGGGAATGAGAGAATATTAATTGGAATTGTTGTATGATTTTGGTACCTTGGGTTAGACACCATTTATGCTTTTGTGAGACCTAGTTGGATTAGGTAGCCTTTTCCCTAGTGGAGTCATAGCCCCAGCTCGAGGCTGACCTGGTATTGAGAGAGCTAGAACATTAGTGTCTATGGTTGGGTGGAACATATGAGGTCTATAACCAATTGGTGATTTCATACAAAGATAAGTGTTCTTATTATATGCTTTTATGTTGTGTATAGTATGCCTTTTTATATGTTGAATTCTATTATGCTATGCATGTGTATATCTATATACATTATTATTATGAGTTATGCATAAGTTATGCATGAGACTGCATATTATTTGGAATACATATGGTTATCTTATACAATGCATATTATTACAGTTGGTATCAAAGCTCCGTTGGGATAATTGTTCATGGTATTAGAGTATATACGAGCAAGGCTAAAGAATTTTAAAAATATAGTATATACAGAGGTTGAATTGCAATGACATATGCCCATAAGTGAGTCTGGTGTGTGTGTGTGTGTGTGTGTTTGGTTTTAACTTTAAACTAAGACCACTATTGTATATTTTTATTTACTAAATTATTTATAATTTTTTTAAAGTGTCACATGTGATCTCCATGTTGAGCATAGAAGGAATTACAAAACTCCCTCACATTGGGAGATGTGTAATTGCTATATCATTTATGAAATTAATGCACCCTATTATTTTCATATATCATTACTGAAATCAATGCGACTACTTGATAGCTCTTAGACATATTTCACACATAGCATATATTGCATTGGTGTTAAAATCAATGGATTATATTGTCACTAAAATCAATGCATTGGAACAATTTTCTCTTTCTTTATAAAAAATGTGTTCTCAAAACTTGGTTTCTATTTGCTAATCTATAACTTGCAAATAAAATTGCAATTACCCAAAATGTTTTTCTTTTGCTTAGTTGATGTAATTTGGTTATTTTCTTAATAAAGGAATGCAATTCCTATATAGTGGAAGGTTATCTTCCCAAAATAAAAAAATGATGTCGTCTTTATTTAATTTTTATCCATTTCAATTATGTGACTTGCTCAACTTAAAAAATATAAATCTCATTAAATTTCCAATGATTAGGGTTCCCTAATTACAATTTCTAATGGATTAATCATAATTACCAAAGTGTCTATATTTCATAATTACAATTCCTAATGCATTTAAAAAAAATAGAATTCTCAATGCAAGGTTAAGTGGTTAGATTACAATTTTTTTTATTTTAACTTAGCATACTAATTTATACAAAGTAGGTTCCTCCTTTAGATTATGATTGATAAGATGTGGCTATGAGTGAATTCAAATATATTTAATGCAATGGTGTAATTATTCACTTTTATATAACTCACTCTCATGTTTTGTGATTTTTTAATGATTTGTTGATTTGTTGACTTTTATCATTAAGGGTTTCATAATTACAATTTTGAATGGAGGAGTCATGTTCTCTAAAGGTGTTTGTATTTCATAATTATAATTCCGAGTGAAAAAAATTAAAGAATTAAAATTCCCAATGCAACGTTAAGTAGCTATATTACAATTTTAATCACTTGAACTTAGCATACTAATTTATACCAAGTAGGTTTCTTCTTTGGATAATGATTGGGAATTTGTGGTTATGAGTGTGGTTTGCATGTTTATACATGTTGCAGAGACATGGGTGCTCTTCATATATAACCTAAGGTAAAGGACATATATCCACCTCGTAGCTTGGATCATGTAATGTGACTACTATCCTCGTGTTCCTATTTTTCGATACTTATGTTCTATATTGTTGAATTTTCCATTCATTAGGACCTAGATATAAAATTTCCTAATGAGATTCAAATGCCAATCAAGACTGCACTGATCAACAATAGTTTCATTTCTAATGAGATTCAAATGCCAATCTAGACTAAAATAAACAACAAAATTCACAATACTCAACATACTAGATTCTACAATGTCTTTGATTACTTCTAAGGATCGCTTATAGGCTAGACATTTCATGGTGTAGTGAATGGTTCATTTGATGTTGGATTTTCAATGAGTGTTATAGCGGGCGACACTAATAAATTCCCATAAGGTTTCATATTTAAGGAAGGGTTATCCCTGCCTATGTCTAATGAAAATTCCATTGCACCCAATGTCAAAATAATATGAAAATATGAGATCACAGATCTTCTCTCCAAACATCTTCCATGTAAACAAAGGGATAAAACAATGGTAATGCAATCAACTCTAGCTTCTTCATTGCCAACTTCGGTGTTATTGTGGATACTTAGGGAGCCACATCATTTTCTATACATGATGATCCCATCATTATCCACAATAGCCAAATAATACCATTCCTCCTAAACCTATCTCTCCTGTAACACATCCATTGCCAACAATGTGAATGCTATGAGATGTTGTCCATATGATTTTGAGAACGCTCCAATGTGTTTCCCATCTAATCTTTTCAATGATGATGATGATCGTATTGGTGATCAACATCAATGTGAATCACCAAATGCTACACATTGGACATGTAAATTATTCAGTGTTCTTATACGATATATGTGGAAGTGGAAACTACATTCATTGTTGAAATCAACTATACATACATCTACCAATGCCGCTCAAAATATGGGAATCTCATGAACTAGACTACTAGCCACAATGTTAAAGAAGGTAATCTTTCTCATTTTGTAACTAATTTTTATAGTAAACCGATCTAGATTTTATGAGCAGAATGAAATGACTACAGATTATTACCAGATGCTTAACACAGAATAACAGAGATACAATAAAACTGGTTTTCTATTCAATAAGGAAATAAACTGAAACTGTAAAATGCAGTGGAAAACAAGCTTGCTGGAATGGTGGCGGCTTATCTTTGAGAAGAGATGTGACGGCTACGCTCATTCGCAAGAAGATGATTACAATGAGGCTCTCAAGGCCTTTTTACAATAAAGAGGAGTTTCAAAAACCCTAAACATCCAAAAACCTAACCCTAGGAGATGAAGCGCCAAAAGTCATGTGGGCTTCATTTGGGTAAGTCAGTACATCAACTTCCCGGGGTCATAACTTTTGCATACGATCTCCGTTTTAGGCGTATGATAGCCCATTGGAAAGATCTATCCGAGGACTACAACAGTTGCACAAAATTTCATGAAATTTTGTGGCCACAACATACCTCAAAAAATGTCGTTTAGGGCCTCAAAACGACTCCAGAAGTTCAGGACCCGAAAAACTGCTAAAAATAGTAAATTATCAAAATTGCTAGAAAGATGTTTTGAGCCAGTGGGAAAAGGTGGGTGGCCACCGATATCCATCTGTATCATAAACATATTAAAAAAATAACATACTTGAACTGATTGAAGAACCCAATCCTAATTAGATTCTCAATTTGCTACTCACTCAAGTTGTTTGATGATTTCAGTTTGATTTTCAATTCACTTCTCTATCTCATGATCAATTTCTTAGTTCCCTCTTCAGAAGTTATTTCATGAATTTAATTGTATTATATATAGTTATATTTATTGTATTATTATTTTCTAAATAACATACGTGTACCCAAATATATTATATTAAATGATATCGTGACCCGTTCACACATAAGTGGATCAAATCCCACCCCCATGCCCTTCAATTTAAAATCCCCCAAGGTGTAGGTTAGTCAATGATAGAGTGTATTGTTAAGTCACTTCGTTATGCGAAGTCACTGATTCAAAACCTCGACTTACCATGTGTGTCGTGTATGGGGCATCATGGGAACACATAGAGGTTATAATGGTATAAGTCAAATAACATGATCCAGTGTCACACGAATAAGTGCCTCACTAGTTGTTGATTCTGCTAGTCACAGAAAAATAACAGACATGTGTTTATGAATACAGACAGTTTTTAACTTTAGATTGGGGGTAATATTGTATATTTTTTTATTTACTTACTATTCTATAATTTTATGATTACACATCTTCCTAGTATTGATTTGTGACTAGTGTAGATCCATCTTAAACCAAAATCTATCAAGCACCTAGAGGGATCCAATTTTTTAAGGTGTAAATTACAAAAACAAAATTACACCATAAGAAATTTGATCCCTAGATCCCGATTTAATATGAATCTACATTGGTTTAATATTTTGTATGTTTCCATGTACATACAAATCACAAATAACAAGGCATTGTCTAAAAGTTCTAAGTTTTGACCTTTTTCACTAGAATCTAGTGATATAAATCTAGTTGAAATCACAAATTGTTTTGTTGTTGTATAAATTGCATGTCTGAAGGAATAAATTAAGAATCATGAAAAACCTTGGGGCACTCGGATTATAAAGATTCAACCACTCAAATCTACAATTCCAATAATTTCTTGTCGGATTTTTGACAAATTTGATTGAAAAATGTGTCGAAAAGAGAAACGTTTACAATACATGTATGTTTAGATGTTGTCATGTACATATGTACCATATGTACATACTTATTTGTTTATTTTACATTGCGTATGTGACAACATCTTCCCCATACTGAGTTGTAGAACAATTGACTACTCTCGGGGCAAATGGATCTCTCAATGCAACGAAAGTCATTTGTTCATTTATTTGATATTCCAACATAATACCCCACCTATATTTATCGGATATTAATTCCCAAATTTAAAGTAATACTTGACATGTTGAAGAAGTTGGCTCATGATGTAATTTGTAAGCACCAAAATTTATTTTTATATTACCGAGTGAGCCTAATGGTTAAAAACATGTATTTCCTTCTTAGAGGTCAAATGTTCAAATCTAGATGAGGTAAGGTATATTATTATCCATTTTTCTTAATCTTTGATCAATCCAATTATAAAAGAGTTTAATATAATTATATCAAATAAATATTCAATTTAATTTTTTTATTTACTATTTATTTTTTAATCTTTCATATACTAGTTAAGAAATCAACATGTTATTTACTAAAATTAAACTTAAGTGTAAAATATAATAAACACTTTTGCAACCATCTGAACTAAACCCAATCAATACTCAGATCTTTTCATACTCATCAAACTTCATAATATTTTAACAAAAACTTAACAAACATTATTAAATTACAAACCCTACCTCATAATATCACAATACTTTCACAGGATTACTACTACATCAATAAAAATTCCTAAAAAAAAAAAAAAAAAATTTTTAAAAACTCTCAAACATAACCACTAATCCCCATCAAAGGCACTGGCAGGGAAGGATTTCCCAATCCCAGCAGCGCTCTTGAAGTAAATCTTACCACTGAATGGATCATTAATGGACATCTCAGAGATGGTGAGATCCAGAGGAACAGTCTTTTTCTCTTCACTCTAATCACCATATTTTTCATCTTGTGTTGCTCAATATAGGCACTGATCTCTGCACCATATTGGACCATTTTCCCAATCTTCTTGAACTGGTGCTCAATCTTCTTCTTCGGCCACACAAAGCTCTATTCCCTCACACACCCATATTCTTCAAGCTCCTCAAGGGGCAGCAGGCCTTTCGGAAGACCTACCTCCAGCAATTCCATGGATTTCTGCTTGCAAATTTCGCTTCAATTGTATATCTCTGCCTCGGTTCTCTGATCACTGGCAAGTTGAAAAGCCATTTTGGTTCTATAACAGCGCTGCTATGCTCTTAACCTACTGAGAAAATGCATGGGCTCGTAAGACTTAAATAGATGAAAATTAGGTAAATTAGAGGCCGGGAAACATCCTGATAGTGATAAATGAGAGTTAGGTCAATAAGAGGCCGGAAACATCAAATAATGAAAACACAATTTGAAATTAGGTCAATTAGAGACCTGAAAACATCAAAGTAACGAAAACACAAACTGAACTTATGACCATAGAAGCCTAGAAACATCGCAGTAATGAAAACACAAATTGAAATTAGCTCAATTAGAGCCCTGTAAACATCAATAATGAGAACCCATTATATGGGCTATTAGAGCAAGTCAACTGGACAATGGTTGAGGCCGATCTTAACTTTCCTCTTTATTTTTTAAGTCTATAAAACAAGTTATTACAGTGATGATAAAATCAGGGATAGTGGGTTAGTTCGGCCCTCCTTTTTTTTTCGGTTTATTTAGAATTTTGAGTGAGCTATGAGTCGATTTCTTCTCCTGGCGTTCACTTTTCTTTCTTATATGCTGAGTTGGTATGTTTTCTTCTGTTCTTCCTATCGCAACCGTAGCCGTCAACCAAGATATTCTGTGCAGTAAAATCTTATAACGATATTAAATATGCACGTTTTCTTTTTACTGTCATAAAAAATGGTAATAAGAAATGTATAAGTACAGGTCTCATGTCCTTGATATTGCGATCTGTAGGATAACCCACAAAATTCCTTCATGGGAAATTGTTCGATTAACTGCGTGAAGATAACCACTTATGAATTGTTTTTGTTCTCTTTTCCCTGTAATGAAAGAAAAACAAATGCATTTGTGTATTTTAAGGGGCTATCTAATTGACTAAGCTGCTGCGCGAACTTCCGATCAATCCTTGTCCATGAGAAATGGCCCTCTACTGTGAACTCGCCTTCCTCATACGTTCTCATACGTTGGTCGGCCTTAAAAATTTCGACAGGCATTTCTTCAAAAAATTGGCGGAACGCCAGTGCGTGTGCTCGGGCCTCTCATATCGGATTGCTATTGACCTAAGCTCGGCTCTCTGATGTCGGACCATCATTGACTATTCCGCCTGCTAAATTGGAAAATTTAAACAAGAAAGTTATTATTATTATCAAAAGGTAATAAGAATAATAGAATTGGAAAAATTAAACATAAACATTACGACTGAATAATAATAATATACACCATGAGACCCTTTAATAATGACACTACTAAAACTGTGTTTATTTTCCAGAAAACTGGGGAATTTAAAGTCATAGGATTTGCCAAGTACATGTTCTAGCTTGTAAGCCCTTCAAGAGTCATTGGTCACCCGTTTACCAAAATTGGCTAAAGAGTTTAGAGAATTCAGCATCGTTTCCTTATTTTTACACAGGTAAAAGAGGTGCTTCATATGTATTGGCCTCCCATGGGGGACAATGCGAGAGTTGAAATGATAGGGAATTAATACTAACATTTTATATGGTAAACTACTCCAAATTCCTCTTCAATTCAGTTAAATTTGTAAGCCCTGGTTATATCGAAAGTATGTTAAATAGTCCATTGAAGTGACTAAACTGAAATGCATAGCTTGTACCCAATAATTTATTAGTAACCTAAACCAAAAGGTTAAATGGCTTAACGACATGACATGAAAGAAGTATTGAAAAGGATCGGAGCAATAGTTATGTGTTCACCACCAGAACGTCGCTTAATTGGGCACTAATCGATTCTACAATCTGTACAATTTCAAGTTCAATCGTGTTAACCCACTCAAGGACCTCTGGAGTGCTCTTGAACTGGATACGACAAGAGACTTCATGAGAATATGCATCATAAATCTCTAACTTGACTTGTGTTAACTACTGTCAGCTGTATGATTGTTTTTTGATTTGCTCGAGCCTATTTAGCTCAGTCCTTTTTCCCTTAATGAATATACACAACACTATTGTGCTCTGCTCATTTTCTTGTTTTCCATTTCTATATTCTCTGCTTCTCATTTTGTCATGGTATTAGAGCTTAGGATGTAAGACGGAGAGCAGCCCGATCATAAGGAGAAGAGCGCAAAGCCTACATTGTCTTGCAGACAAGAGCACGAGATGCAAGTTTCTTCCCAAAGCTTGGAGAGCAGTTTGCAGTCCACAGTCGCTCAAAAAATCATTGCAAACAACAAGCCTGAGGAAGCAGAACTGCAGAAAGGAGAGAACAATTAAAGATTTCGAGAGCATTTAAAGAATTTGTGAAAGATTTGTGAAATTCTTTCTTAAGAAGAAAGTTTGCAAAAGAAACAGAGGAGAAGCAAGATCAACCCTGTGAAAAGATCTGAGCCATTAATCAAGCTCAGAAAGGATGATGAGCCAATAGGTAAGGAGCATTTCTTTTAGCCGTAAGATCCGAGCATGAGAAAGATCAGCCATCAGATCATGCAAAGATCAAATCAAGACCGTCAGATCTCATTGGAGATAGATCGACGGTGGGGAGGCATTGTGGGGATCAAAAACGAAATTAAAGTTTCTACAAGTAGTGAGCCTACAATCGCTCAGGATTGTTGATCTTTTCAGATCAACAGATCAACGATGGATATCGATCCCGCTACGAACGAGCATCTTTGCATTGCGGGGATTGGAGAGGAAATTAAAGCATGAGCAAGTTGTGAGCCCACAATTGCTCAAGATCGTTGATGTTGTCATATCAACAGATCAACGACGGATATTGATCCCACTACAGGAAAGCATCTTCGCTTTGCGGAGATCGACAAGGAGATTAAAGAGTGAGCAAGTCAAGTCTCCAAAATCACTCGTGGTCGTTGATCTTCAAGCAAGTGACACACGTCCGACGGTCTCGTACTCCAGGAGGAAGCCAACAGAAGTTGAGGAGTGAAGAACTCCCGAAGTTTTGAAGAGCCGAAGTAGATATAGACCTTTGATCGAAGTGGACACGTGGCATGAGATCCTGCACTTCAGCCATAATCACTTCAGAAGAAAGGCAGATACGAGAAGCCATAACTCCCGAAGGCCCAAAGCCCGGAGTTCATCTGAACCATCCATCAACGAGGACACGCGACATCAGATCCTTCACTTCAAAGACTTATCACTCTGGAAGGTATTGCAGAGCGAGATCTACCCAAAGTCCTGAAGTAAATCTGAGCCATTGAAGGTTGTGGACACGCGTCGAAAGATCTGTCACTTTGGAAGGTTAACACTTCTGAGGTTTGTGGTGTTGTGAACCTCGGAACACCCGAAGCCCGAAGTTTCGAAGTAAATCTCAGCCATCAAAAATAGGAGGACACATAGAGGTAGATCCCGCACTTCGGAGATTCAACACTCCGAAGAATTGCACGTATTAGCAAACAAAAACTCCTAAACGCTAGAGTTCCGAAGAAGATCTTGGTCGTTCGTTTGGTAAGGCCTAAGGACCATTGAATTTATCTCTCTCCGGAAAATTTTCCACTTCGGCACTTTGTGAGTTTTGCGATTAAAAGCGGTGAAAAACCCCCGAAGCCTGAAGTCTAGAAGTATTTGTGGACCGTTGATCTCAAATCAACGAGGATTGATGATCCTTGCAATAGGCTAGAAAGGAGTATCACCCCAAGCCCCGAAGTAATTGAGGATCATTGATCTCAACTCAACGAGGACCTTCGATCTTTGGAATAAGATCGTTATTCGACCATTAGACTATTCAGAGGAATTGAGACCTTTAGCGTCAAAATGCCCGAAGCCCGAAGACCCAGAGTGCCTGGTTTTCAGCCCACGGTCACATGAGAATCTAAACTTCAAATTTATTTTGTCTCTTGAGTAAACTCATAAATCCCAATTCCGCCATTAGAGGGGTTACAGTTTCTAAAGAACAGAGCTCAAAGATCTAAATCCGTAGATCTTGTGCTCAGATAGTCAGATCCATCCAGATCGAAGCCAAAGAAGTAGTCTAACCCGTGATTTTCAACCCGAAGTCACACAAAAGATTTCACAGACCTAGTTTTACGCACAGGAAACAGGTAAAGAACAGAAATCCCTCATAATATCTTATTCTCGGATAATCAGATCCAACAAGATGTATCAATGTGATGCGATAGAATAGTCGATCCACAAGTGTGATCGAATTGGTGAATGAACAACCAAGAAACGCTATCATGGTTCAGCAAAGAGGACTAAAGAAGTTGAGAAGAGATCTTAGACAGACCTGGAAAGAGAACAACAAAGAAATGGAAGAATATTTCACAAAGATAAATGAAGAGGTTCCATTTGTACCCGAGGAGCTCACACAAGAAGTAGATCAGAGGAAAATTGATGATATTTGGAGCAACATGTGTATGAATCTACCATTATTTCCACAGTATAATGGTAAGAATTTTGAATTTTGGTCTGTTAGAATGAATACGTATTTGCATCTTGTAGACTATTTTCATAATCTACATGATAATGAAAGGGATGCATTAGAATTGAATATCATCCAACAAGCCTTGGATGATAGTATGTTGCTCAAGGTTGCAACAAAGACATCTTTGAAAGAAGTTTGGAGTGTTCTAGAAACAAAGTACAATGAAAGAGGGAGCAACAATTTGTTGAATGTTGCCACTCTGGAAGAACCATCTCTATCTGAAGCAGAGCTACCAAAGGGACAAAATGAAGGAGCATCTGTGTCTGAAGCAGAGCTACCAGAGAAAGAGAAAAAAGGTGGATATGTGTGTGAAGCAGAGCATGCGAAAATTGCAGAAATTGATGGTGAAACTATCAATACATCAACCGACATTGATGAACTGATTCCAGTAATGTTTGTTGATGAAAACAAAGGACCAACATCAATAATATTTGATGCACATTGTGTAGAAATTGGCCTCTTTGAAACATAGGTAAGAAATATTGAAATTGAATTTGGTGATGATAATTTATCTTATGATGAGTGCCTTCAAATAACGAAAAAGAAGAATAAAATTGATGAATTAATGTTTGGAGGAGGAAGCATACTTGACACTCAGAACCAAGTGGATGATTTGGTGACTATAGAAGTAGTGCTTAAAAGAAGGTTTGATGATAGAAGCATTCAAGCCACTACACTTATGATTGCGAATGAAGCAGCTGAAGAAGAAGATAATTTTGATATAGATTTGAAATGGATTGAATAGTCAATCTATGATGTTAATGATGGTAACTACTCTCAGAAAGAATAGAAAGAAGAGAACCAATATGGTTCCTGTTATATTTTTTTATATCAGATTGACAAGTTGTTTGAGTATGCGGGTGAGAAACCAAAAGAAGAAGATGAAGACATGGATGAGTATTTCAATGAAGATCAATTTGAAACCATTTTCATGCAATGGAGTTTTGAAGAAATCAGATTTTATTCTTAGTTAATGAGGAAGTAGTCCATTGACTGTGTAGCCCAAGCTATGAAGGGCATTGATGATAGTTTGCAGTGGTGGCATAATCCCACTGTCAAAGAAAAATTTGTTGCAGAAGAAGATGAAAGAAACATGCATAAGCATCCTAATCAAATTTTGAATATGAAGTTACAACGACAAAGACAAAAGGAAAAGCACAAAGCCTTCAATATCAATGCCAAAATGAAAAAAATGACCAGATTAGAACAATATGGAGTTTGGAAGAAGAGAAAGAAGAAACCCAGCTCAAGTGAAAGTTGGAGTCTAGTTTTGTTCTTATGTATTGTAAGCCCAGCTGAGACATAGACCAACATGCATTTTCCTTTATGAATTCCTTTTTTTTTTGGTAAATCCATTTTTTTATTTCGCAACACTTAGGTATTATCAGTGCTGATATTTGTAAATGTTGAGTTTAAGAGGGAGTGTTAAATATATATGTAACCTCAACAGTATCTGACTGTACACTTCCATTTGTATGATTGTTTCTTGATTTTCTTGATTTTCTCGAGCCTATTTAGCTCATCCTGTTTTCCCTTAATGAATATACTCAACGCTATTGCACTCTGCTCATTTTCTTGTTTTCCATTTCTATATTCTCTGCTTCTCATTTTGTCAACTTGAACCCAATGCACATATGGACTTGAACCCAATGCACATATGGGCAGATCCCAAATCACTAACATTAAGACCTTCAACGAAATTGTAAAATTCTGAAGTGACATCAATTCTTCTACCAAAAAACTAGATCAGAAAAAATCTACATTGAACTGATTATTCATACTTCTAGATCCCATCGACCAACTATAAAATATTCACAAAAATTGCAAAAATATAAATTGAGAACAATTAATCTTTTCTCCTCTCCAAAATATACTTAAAAATGGATCACAAAACCTCAAAAATGGACTCAAGAATCATAAGGGTAAAGATCCAATCTACTAACTAAAAAATTTCATGAAAATTGAAAAACTAGGAATCGACATCAACTGATCTTTTCTCCACTCTTCTAGATATACTTCTCTATATACAAAAATCTCTGCTTACCTTTCAATTGTACCTTGGGTAAACCACAATCTCTCATGTCCAGCAGGCACCTCCATTATACTTGAATACCCACCCTTATAAAATTGTTCCTCAGCTATCCCAAGATGGCATACAAATAGCTTCACCATCCCTGATGCCAACATCACACTCATTCTTCCGCTCCATATAACAATATCACACCTGAATAATTATCCCCACATATCACACAACAATATCATCTAACGAGATCACACAACAAGATCATCTAACAAGATCACACCTGACAAACCCATGACAATGATGATGTTTTTTAAACCTTTCTGCCATACAAACCCATGACAATGATGATGCTTTCTAATGGAGTTCTGAATACATATAATAAATATAATGGATCTTCAATCCATATGATAAATATAATGGAAGTTCAATGTCGTCTTACCTTGTTCTAGTGGGAGTGAGCTGAAACATAGCAGAACCCAGCAAAGTCCCCCCTTCCATCTTCTAAAATTCAGAGGTACTATTTTCAATTAAAATCCTAGCAAGGAACATAACACAAAGAGCCTAAGCTCAGTTGGTCATTGTGGGTCTTATTCAACTAAACTAAAACAAACAAGAGAGGTAGCTCTCAGCTGAATGAGGAAGGATGGAAAACTAGAAGAGGGTAATCTTAATGATGCCAAACACTTAAAATTATCTCCCATGTAGAGGAATAATAGATTAGTGTCGCTAAAAGATTGGAAACATACCTATTAGTAGGAAATGTAGATAGGGTAAGGTCATGGGACAACAATGAGAATCTAAATATGATTAAAGGGTATTAAAAACCAATTATAAGAATTCACACTAAGATATTTTATCAATGGAAAAACATTTTACAAGGATTCATGAACCATATGCCACAAGTACCTCTTTCAAAGACAATCTATTACTCTAAAGAGATTGGAAGATGTAAAAAAAGGGCATTATTAACTTGATTATTAACTTGGGAAGAGGCCAAATAGCATCAAAAGAGTCGAGCCAATTGGGTATCCCAAGGAGACAAAAATAGACCTAAATAGTTCCTAATTTCAAGGAGACTACAAGTGTAGGGGTTTCTCATTACAAGAATCTATTCAAGGATTAGTGAGATCAATTACCGTAGCAAGAATTGTAAAACTCTCCACTTTGTTTCCAAGTTTTGTCCATGAGGAGGAAAATGATACTTTAGTGGAGGAAATTTCTAAAGAGGAATTAAAGGATGTCTTTCCTTCCTTCTAAAAAGATAAGAACCTACGTCTAGAAGCATTTCTCATCAAGTTCTACCCGGGATTATATGATCTCATAGAGGAGGATATTCTAGGAGTGGTGGAAGAATATATAGTTTCAAGTTGGGTTTTAGGACCATTAAACTCTACCTTTTTGGCATTGATACCTAAGAAAGTTTCTCCCCATACATTAGAAGAATTTAGGTCATTCTCTTTGTGTAATGCCATCACTACTATATTCGAACCCATTTTTCAACATAATTCAATGCCAGTTCAACATTATAAATGTTGATTTCTTGTCACTCATGATTTGAATATACGTTGGCTAAGTGTCATAGAATATTCAACATCTTACACGGTGCTAAGTCAATGAGTAAGAAATTGTGAACCTTTTTTTGGCATATTCATCACTTACTGAATGCTAAAATGACATATAGATGACATGTATCCAACATTTACCTCTTCAATTTTGTGTGGACCACATGATAGAAAGTGTTGTTTACTTATCAAATAATTGACATGAAAGGAACAAATATTCAACACATGCAATGTGAACTAATTTAGAATCTGCTACTTGGTCCCTGTCATGTGACAAACTCCAAATGTCTATTTTAACATCAAGTAGGTGATGAGACATTGATGTATAATTCAGACTCTACCACATGTATATAAATCTCTTTAGTGTGACATAATTGATGCATAGGCTAATGCCACATATCTAGTCAATGTTACATAAATGTTCGCATGCTAATTTTTTATGTATATATACATATAACATCAATAAAATGCCAAATAATTAATATGTAATTTTAAAAAATAAATAAAATAATAATTAATAGAAGAGAGGTGGAGTTACCCTCCTTCACCATCAAACCCCATCTATCATCCTCTCTATGTATGTGTTAGATTTTCTTAAATTTTCATTAACAATAGATTAACTAGAGTATGCTTATCTTCTCTTAACATTAAACATCCATATACTAAAAATAAACATAATCTAGAAGAAGATAGACAAGCACAAGAAGACACAAAGATTTATCCTGGAAAACCCAACCAACTTTTCTTAGAGAGAATATTTAATGCAATACAACCACGAATAAGCTCTCTTCACAAGATAAAAACCAACAATGAAGAATCCTTGATAAAAAGTACTTATCTCTTCTTTTTGTTAAACCCTAGCAAGGGTAAACAACTAAGTAGCACCACACAACCTTAGCACACCTCTTATAAAAGTACCGCACAAGAGAAACAACTGAGAACCACCAAGAATATCCCTCCCCAAGTGGGGCACACTCTCTAAGAAAACCAAAAAACTAGAAATAGCGAAATTGCCACAACTGCAACTACAAGCTACCTAGTGCGCACTGTAGAAGGAGAACTGTCTGACTGTACAAATGAAATGATCTAGTCTTGTAATTATGTTAATATGGATTCCTCTCACGGGCCGAATTCTTATTTTGGGTCTTTAAATTTACTTTATTATTTCTATGGGCTGACTTTTCTTCCTGGAAATTATATTTCCATTTTATTAGTTTCTTATGGGCCGAATTCTCTTCCAAGATGTTCTTCAATTGTTCAATGGTATTCCTAAGTTGACTTTTGGAATCTTCTTCTTCTCCAAGAAAGGTTGTAAATGATAGAATACCTCCCATTTCTACCAAAGCATCAACGCTCCCTCTTAGCTAGGGCGGTATTCTTCCAAGATGTTTTCTTCTAGTAGTCCCAATCACACCCATCCATTTCACATGGCATGGGTAAGACTACCACCATAGTATTACGAATATGCTTATGAGCATCTAGTAGTCTCAAGACTACCACCATAGTATCATCACTATGCTATGATCATATAGTAGTCCAAGAATACCACCATAGTCTCATGACTATGCTATGAGCATATAGTAGTCCAAGACTACCACCATAGTCTCACGACTATGCTATGAACATCTAGTAGTCCAAGACTACCACCATAGTCTCACTGTTTATTTTTCATAAGCATTAGGTTAAGCATGAAGTTCATTCCTTTTTATCATTTAACCATAACCATAAATGCTGCAGCAACCAACAACACAAGAAGAAGAACCATGCACAAGAACAAAAAATGTATCCTGGGAAACCCTTCTCAACAAGGGAAGAAAACCCAGCCAAATAATTTGCTATAATATTCAAGAGAAATACATTTACCACCAAGAAATACCTGGAACACAAGAGGGTGCTCAAACCCTAGAACTCTAGCGCCCAAGAGAGGTGCACACCTTTTGCCAAAGAAGTGTACTTGCTGAAATTTCCAAACTCACAAGTAAGATATGTTTCTACAATGGAAAATTTCCCTTTACTTATATTAGACTTGTCTTATCAACTAAAGTTTCTATTGGCACAACAGGGCCAACCTCTCTAAGACATAATATAATAATAATAATAATAATAATTATAATTAATTTTATCCAAATTAATTAACTTTTACATTTATTATTAGACACAATAAGGTAGGGTCAACCTGTACCCTTTACATAACAATTAGGGTTACAGGTAGGTATGACTCTTGAACAACATATAACAAAGGATATGATACACCCACTAGGGGCACATCCATAGGGATTTCATATCTCTGATTAACTGCATTACACAGAAGAACCAAATCTTCACATGTTCACCTGTGCTCATCCACATGCATGTCCACTCTACAGATCTTCTTTATCACTGCCTCACACAGGAGAATCATCTAGAGTCTTCTCATCAACTATGCTACTAAGAGGAGGATAATACATCTTCTTCATTTCTGTTCTCATGACGATGCACCCAACACTTTGGGATTTCACACATTCACCTTGTGCTCATCCACAGGCACTTCCTAACTCAACAGATTGCCTTCCCCACTGAATAATCATCTGGAGTTCTTCTCAACTCTCTGAATGGAGGAGGTCATCTCTACATTCCCAGCTCTGTCTCTGGAAGGAACCACGTACCCTTCTTAGGGGATTTCTCTCAGGTTTGTAAGCTGAGAGAAAGGCTTCACATAGATGCAATGATTCACACCTCATAGGTTTGTAAGCTGGAGAATGTCTCACATAGCTTCAATCATCAACACTCCCTCTTATCTAGGGAGGCATTCTTCATCATGCCAAATCTCATACGGATGTTCTATGATTTTTTTTTTTTTGATTGGAGACATCAATACTCTCTCTTAATTAGGAAGGCATTTTTCAGTAAGTCAGTTAGGTGTAGATTTTGGTAATCTACTCAAGTGTAGGAAGGTACTAGATGTGCATGATTTTCCTCTTCATCATATCTCTGATATAATGATATTTCAACTCATCGTGTTTCAATCTAATAGGAAACACTGGATTCTCACACGACTCTTGGTTATCATCATAATATCCATCTCATGGTCAAGTAATTCATTAGGAGTTTGTGAAGCCACATTTCTTCACACACTCACTGCTATAGACTCTGCCTCTATGGTACTGAATGCCACCAAATTTTGTTTCCTGATGTATTAGGAAACCATGGAAAAATTCACGGTAAGACAACAACTGTATGTGATTTTTTGATCCACTGTACTCTCTTCTCAATCTGAATCATGATATCCTGCAAGCTCAGGTTCATACTAGAGGCATATCTCAAGCCATATCCAATTGTGCCTCGTATATACGTGTTTTGTTGTTTTCTAGTGAGTTTGTCTTGGTATACTCATGAAATGACTAAGCCCATTCACTGTATGTCATGAATCAAGTCTGGTGTTAACCGAACACATCATTGATCCACACAACTGTGGATTGGTCTCATCTGAATCATCATCAATCTTCTTCTTTAGATCCTTCACACTGGATTTTCATTCTGTCATACTAAACTTGTTTAATATTCCCACTGTATATTTTCCTTGACTCAGGAAAATATCATTGATTCTCTGTCATACTCCTTTTCTCAAGAAGTAGTGTATCATACTTAGATCCTTCATAAAAATTAGAAGTCAATGCTTGCTTGTTTTCAACAACAATTCTTTCTGAATAAATCATCAAAATTAGGCTCTTGTCACCAACACTATAATAGTATAGGTTTGGATCAACAATATTTTAGTTAAAGTCCAAACTCATCAAGAATCCATCCATTTGATATGGTTTCCAATTCATGGTTGCTAGTCCAAATGGAGGTGTATCGGGCCTACTAAATCAAGTGTCATATCATAGACAACTCCCTTTGTTTGTGAGAAACTTCTGGCTATAGATCTTGCTTTGTATTTCTCGACACGTCTATTAACTGCATGCTTGATATTATAGATCCACTTGGAAGTCATCACAGACTTCTCTTCTGGTCTCTGAAAAATATCTTATTCATCATTCTTTTAGGATATATTGGTATGATTATGTTATGGCATCTTGCCATACTTGTTCTCCTGTTACTTTTCAAAGACAAGGAGCTCAACATCAATGAAGTGGCTCATGACTGAAGTATATCTTGAGAATCTCTTTTTCTTTCTTGGGATGTGTCTTGAGAGATTTGTATGTTTCTCTGTTTCTTGCAGAGTGAGTCTAGGTAGGCCTTTTATTCCCTATTGAAATATCTCTGAATATATCAACTAAAACAACTGGATTAATTTGAGTAAGGTATGTCTCCCTCTGAACTACTGAAGGGGGAGAAGGTATTTGTTTCACTGTCAATCTTTATTTGTGATTCTCTGGATCTTTGAAGGATTATCTCTTCTTCAAGGACAACGTTCCTGCTTGTTCTTGTATAATAAACAATTTAAATATAGTTTGGATTCCCGTACTAGAGATAATGGTCCAAGTCTTTGAGAGCTCTTGTAATAGGAATAATATCCTTCATTTATTTGAAAAAATGTAATCAACTTATAAAATTTATAGATCAAAAAATTTACCTAGTTTGTAGCCATGTCCTTTTAGAGGAAGTACTTCTCCTCTCTCTTCTCTTGACTCACTTGAGGTGGATCTGGATCAATGTCAGCAGTGGAAGCATATTGTCTTCCCTTCTTCCTAGTTGGACAGTTTCTTGCAATGTGTCCATACTTGTCACATCTGAAGCACTGAATTTTAGAAGAATCTCTTCTTTGATAACCTAGATTGGATGAAGGATTTTCACCTTTAAATGTTTACCTGAAATTTCTTTTGAATTTTCCTCCCTTATTTGTATGAAGTGCAAGAGCATGATTTTCTTCTGAAGAATCTTCCACTCCTCTGTTTCTAAGTCTAAGTTCTTCTTGAGTGCAATTTTTCCATAGTCGATCAAAGTTTGGTAGAGATTCTCTTCCACTGATACTTTGAATGAAAGGCTCCCATGATTTTGGAAGATTTTGGAGAGTGGTTAAGACAATTTCTCTATCAGACATTATTTTCCCAATGGTCTCTAGCCATTCTTTAATCTCTGATAAATTCATAAAGAAGAGTGAAAATGGGTCACCCTTTGTCATCTTGGTACTTTAAAGTTGTCTCTTTAAGGTAAGAGCTCTGAGACTGTTGTGACTTTCAAACATCCCTTTTAGAACTTCATAGATGTCATAGGTTGTCTTTAGATTGGCAATACGAGACAAGAGGTGATCTCTTACTGAGTAGATGATTATTTTTCTTTCTTTAACATATTCTTCCTTTCTTATCTTCTTCTCTATATTTGTAGTTGTGTCTGGTAGCAATTTAGTTGTCACATCCAAGAGATCATATTCTTTAAGAGTGACTAGAATCTTTGATTTCCAGAGGCTTAAGTTGCTTGCTCCATCAATCCTATCTTCTACCAAAGTTTTGTTCTTCATTTGATTGGTTTCTTTAAATTATCGCCAATTGGATTTTGAAAACCTAATGATTAGGTTAAATTAGAAACCTTAGATTATATTGGACTTATGAATTCCAACAATCAATTTTATAGTATCACATAAATACTTGCTGATTCAAGAAAATGTTTCTTCAGAAACCCAAAATTAATATTTTGCAGGAAATTTCGGCACCCTAGAAACCCTAGGGCCAAAAATCAAAATTTCTCGAAATTTCATTTTGAGAGCTTCTGGAGATGCACTAGAGGAGTCCGTAATCTTATATTCCAAAAGTATCCCCAACGTCCAATTTTTAGGGGGATGAAACACCCAAAATAAGAGGGCCATATGGATTTTCTGGAAACCCTCAGAGGGCCATACGGTTCTGCAGAAGAGGAGGGATGACTGGTAAAAGATGAGACTTGGTATATGCTTGTGTAATGGGTTCTTTCAAGACCTATGCTCTGATACCATGTTGATTTTTCATAATCATTAGTTTAATCATGAAGTTCATTCCATTTTATCATTTAACCATAACCATAAATGCTGCAGCAACCAAGATCACAAGAAGAAGCACCATGCACAAGAACATAAAATGTATCCTGGGAAACCCTTATCAACAAGGGAAGAAAACCCAGCCAAATCCTTTGATATAATATTCAATATAAATACCTTTACCACCAAGAAATACCTAGCATGCAAGAGGGTGCTCAAACCCTATAACTCTAGCACCCAAGAGAGGTGCGCACCTTTTGCCAAAGAAGTGTACTTGCTGAAATTTCCAAACTCACAAGTAAGATATGTTTCTACAATGGGAAATTTCCCTTTACTTATATTAGACTTGTCCTATCAACTTAAGTTTCTATTGTCACAATAGGGCTGAGCTCTCTAAGCCATAATATAATTGTTATTATTATAATTAATATTATCCAGATTAATTATCTTTTACATTTATTATTAGACACAATAAGGTAGGGTCGACCTGTACCCTTTACATAACAATTAGGGTTACAGGTAGGTATGACTCTTGAACAACATATAGCAAAGGATATTATACACCCACTAGTGCTCATCCACTAGGGGCACATCCATAGGGATGTCATAGCTCTGATTCGCTACATTACACAGAAGAACTAGATCTTCACATGTTCACCTGTGCTCATCCACAGGAACGTCCACTCTATAGATATTCTTTCTCACTACCTCACATAGGAGAATCATCTAGAGTCTTCTCGTCAACTTTGTTTCTCAGAGGAGGATAATACATCATCTTCATTTTTGTTCTCATTACAATGCACCCAACACTTTGGGATTTCACACGTTCACCTTGTGCTTAGCCATAGGCACATCCTAACTCAACAGATCAACTTTCCCACTGGATAATCATTTGGAGTTCTTCTCAACTCTCTGAATGGAGGAGGTCATCTCTACGTTCCCAGCTCTATCTTAGGCAAGAACCACATACCCTTCTTAGGTGATTTCTCTCAGGTTTGCAAGATGAGAGAAAGGCTTCACATAGCTGTAATGATCCACACCTCACAACTTTGTAAGATGGAGAATGTCTCACATAGCTTAAATCATCAACACTCACAAATATGCTATGAGCATATAGTAGTCCCAAGAATACCATCATAGTCTCATGACTACTCTATGAAAATCTAGTAGTCCAAGAATACCACCATAGTCTAACGACTACACTATGAGCATCTAGCAGTCCAAAAATACCACCATAGTATCACAACTACACTATGATGTTTCTCCTCTCCTAGCAGTCCCAATCACACCCATTCCCTTCACATGGTATGGGAAAGAATACTACCATATCCCTAAGGCTACGCCATGTTCCCAATCACACCTAGCCATTTCACATGGCATAGGAAAGACAACACTACAAGTCCCAATCACACCTAGCCAATTCATATGGTGTAGGAAATACTTGTACCAGGCTACACATTACTCCTTCAGTCACTTCACATCACTGATATGGAAAACCCTTAGCCAAAGGGAGAGCCCACTAGAGGAGAAACATCACATCTCCCTCTAAATGAGGGTGGACATTCTGCATCATGCCAAGCTTGTCTTTGATGTGCGCATACTTCACTCTAGATAGAGACTTGGTGAGAATTTCCTACATCTTCTCATCTGTGGATATGTACTGGAGCTCTACTTCTCCTTTCTGCACCATTGCTCAGATGTAATGGTATTTAATATCTATATGATTTGAATTTTTATGAAAGGATGGATTCTATGAAAGCTTCACACAACTTTGATTATCACAAAATATCAAAGTTGGCTCCAACTCTAGATCAAATAACCCTGCAAGTAACTTCCCAAACCACACTGCTTCACAACTTGCAACACTGGCTACTATATACTCTGCCTTTGTTGTACTCAGTGTGACTGACATATGTTTTCTGCTCAACCATGATATCGTACTTGATCCCAAACTGAAGCAACATCCTGATCTTCTTTTCTGGTCCACTGCACTCCCCACCCAGTCAGAATTTGTATAAACTTCCACTTTACTTTACCGACGGAGACATATCTGAGTCCATATCCAACCGTACCATGCAGGTACATCAACACATGTGCATGTCTAGGCTCAACCATGTATTGTTTCAATGTGTTCACTACAAAGCATATATATGGCTTGGTGTTAACCAAGTACATCAAGGATCTGATCAACTTCCTTTACATTGTGGGATCAACCAAATATAAAGATGAATCGTTAGAGAGCTTCATATTCATGACCATAGCTGTGTCCATGGAATTGCATTCCATCATCCCGAATATTTGCAGGATCTCAGTTGTATATTTTCCTTGGCTAAGGAAAATCTCATCTGGCCTCTACCACACCTCTAATCCCAAGAAATAGTGCATCAAACCCAGACCCTTCACTTCAAAATATGAAATGATCTCCCTCTTGCACCTATATATAAGCTTCTCATCCCCTGTAAGAAACAAGTCATCCACATATAGTACCAATATCAATGGGAAACCATCTTAAACCTTGTAGTAAAGGTTTGGATCTACATCACTCTTGGTAAACCCCAATCTCATCAGATAACTATCTATTCTAGCATACCATGCCCTAGGTGCCTTCTTAAGCCCATACACAGATATCTTCAATTTGCAAACATGGGACTCCTCCCCATGGATGACAAAACCTTATGGATGCTTTGTGTACACTTCTTCTTCAATTATACCATTCAATAAGGAAGTCTTGACATCCATCTAGTGTAATTTACATCCCATAATAGATGCAATAGAAATAGTAGTTATAATGGAAGTGTACCTTGATACTAGATAAAATTTCTCATCATAATCTTTTCCCTCTTTTTGGGATAACACTCTAGCCAAAAATATCTCTGTGTACTTATCTATATTACCATCTGCATCATGTTTGATCTTGTATATCCACTTGGAAGTCACCATTGACTTCCCTTCCAGTCTCAGAACCACTTCCCTCACATCATTCTTCATGATGGAATCATACTCTTCCATCATGGAATCCTTCCACACTTGCTTCTTTACAAATTCCTCATAAGTGGAAGGTTCTAAATCAATGATTCTTTGTGACTGAGGAAAAATCCATATCTCAGTCCTTCTGACTGGTTGTCTTCTCTGTAGAAAATTATATTGAAGAATGGGAACCCTCCTAGGATATATCACATCTCCTATAAGCCTATACATCTTTGATATAGCATCCTCAACTCATGGCACTTGTCTTTCAGTCCTGAAATATGTCTCTCTCCCACCTGAATTTGAGGGGGAACTTCCCTTGAATGATCGGATATTCCTCTGAGTCAATTGAATCTCTCTAATACCAAGATCACTTTGAGTCTACATGCTCCCTCTAGAACATGACACCCTCTAATTCTATACAATATCGGATCCATAGGCTCTCTCTATATCTTCTAACCTCCTCTGACGTTCGATCTCCTGTGAACTGTACTGGGGAGGGATGCTCCTCCCTACTGGATCCTGAGGGATGACTCCCTATGAAATCTAGCTCCTTCTAAGATAGTATTTAGTGGGGCCACCTGCCTCACCACTGGTGGATAAATATATTCCACAAGGGATTAACCTTGTTGACCAATATCTTATCACGTTCATTCATAAAGGGGGTTTTTAAATTGTGAAAAATTGATTCAATATATTGTAGGTATTTGGAGGGGATGTGGGTATCAGGATGTTTACAGGTATTGGGGGGGTATAAAAAGGGGTATCTATTAAAAATACGGGTTTCTTTTATTGGAAATATGTATTGGGAGGGGGGTTCAACAAAAGGATTTTTGGAGGTATTTATCAATATTTAGTGAAATTAGGGGTATTCTTTAATATCTCATGAGCACATGTGATATGTCACAAGTTCACTGAGTGAAGACCCCATGATATGTTCCTTCTCATGATGTGGATCATCAATGCCATTTAAATTGAGAATATCTAAGTTCATTTTTTCTCCCTGAAAGTATCACAAGGATGCCTCAATGCACCCTGCCAAGTGTCACGAAGCCATGTTGACCTCCTCCTAGTCACTGCAACATCTCTAGGTAGATCCACTGGTCCTTCTAGTTCTACTGACTCTTCCTAATTATTTTAAGAGTGATCATTTGAAATAGAGAGTTATGTACAATCATATTTCATATCCTTATACTCCTAACAATAAATCTCCATAAGAGATACTCTATATCCCGCAAAAGTACCTTTCTTGCCAAAAGATTCAAACTTCATCCTCTTCTTCTTCGATACATGGAATCTGTGAACTATCATGTACACAAGTCTATGTTAGGATAGCCTAATCCATGTCTCATCTAGAGACTATCTAATATGTTTCCTCCTGCAACCGTCACTATAGGTCCTTCTCAGAGCTATCACCGGTGACTTTCCTGGAACAAGAACAAGAATACGAAACAACACTTTTCTAGTGTTGTGACCAAGTATTCCTCTAGGGTAACCTTCAAAGAACAAGATTAAGAACAACAAAAACACTTTTCTAGTTTTTTTACCAATCATTCTTCCACGATGAACTTCTCGAAACAAAACAAGGACATCTCCATGGTAATATCCATGGAATTTAACAAGATAATCTGCCTGGGGAAAAATCAACAACCAAGAACATCTCCTAGAGGAGATCAATTTCATCTTGCAAATAAGTGAATCATTAGTACTAAACAGTGAGCATTTACAAAATGATCATAATACTAAAAATATTCAAGTCTTACTAAACATTTGATGGAAAAAAGTACTTAGCAGTAATAAAATTCTAAAGACTATTGTCCCGGTTACAATATTTATTTAAGATGCAACAATAAAAAAATATCAAACCTGATATGCGAACCTGTAATCTTAATTTCTACTGTTCCATTTGTCATATACACTATAGGACACATCACCATTGCTTCCTTCAAGTCATGGGCTTCCTCTGAGTGCACTATATCTAAGATCCCTTTGGATCTACTCTCACTACTTGGACAACTATCATTTTTCCAAGTGTACATCTCCTGCAAAGATCTTTATGATATATCTTATATACAAGTGCATACCTTTGAAATTTGTAGTGCCATCCAACTTATCTTCTAATATATGAGACATCACATCAACGAGAAGAAGCCAGAACTTTGAATCAAAAGTTTCAATGTATAGGAAGGTGTCAATGAGCCTAAAACCCTAAAAATTCAACTTTGATGGAAAGTCGATCTGAGAGATGCAACAGGAATTTAAGGGCAAGGCGGGATGATCTATGCTGAAATTTGTTTTAATGGACTTTATAATAATTTCTCAAATATCTTGACAAAAGAAAATTTGTGCAGCAGCAAGGTGCAATGGAAAATCCCAAAGTACGATCTTCCTTCCATTGGTTAAACTGTTCTGAAGGTAACCAAATCTGAACCATATTAGATTTTCTTAAATTTTTATTAGTAATAGATTAACCAAAGTATGTTGATCTTCTCTTAACAATAAATATCCATATACTGAAAATAAATAAATCTAGAAGGTAATAGACAAGCACAAGAAGACACAAAGATTTATCCTCGGAAAAACCCAAACTTGGGGAAAAACCAAACCCAACCAAATTTTATTAGAGATAATATTTCTGATAATGAAATAAAACCATGAACAAGCTCTCTTTACAAGAGAAAAACCAACGATCAAGAAACCCTGATAATGGGTACTTGTCTCTTCTTCTTGTCAAACCCTAGAAAGGGTAGACAACTGAACAACACCACTCAACCTTAGCCCAAATATTCTAGAGGTAGTGCACAAGAGAAACCACCAAGAAACACCAAGAATATCATTCCCTAAGTGGGGTGCACTCTCCAAGATAACCATAAAAACAAAAATAGAAACAATTCCACAAGTGTAGTTGCTAGTTTCCTAGTGCGCACTACAGAAGGAGAACCCTCTGACTGTACAAAAAAATGATCCATTCCTGTATTTATATTAATCTGGATTCTTGTTTGGGGCTGACTTCTTATTCTAGGTCTTCAAATTTACTTTTTTTTTTGTGGGTCAACTTCTCTTCTTGGAAATTATGTTTCCACTTTATTATTTTCCTTTGGTCCAACTTCTCTTCAAGGGTGTTCTTCAATTGTTCAATGGTATTCCTTTTACTTCTATAATCTTCTTCTTCTCTAAGAAAGGTTGTCCAGGAGGGAATACCTCCCACTGCTACCAAAACATCAATAATATGAATATACATAAACTTCTCCATAGCCATATATATCATAATAAGGACTTAAATAGTATTTTCATGAGCCATCATGGATTCACATGGAGAATACAAATTATTTATTTAGTTTATTTTGAAATTGAAAATATGGAATTTAATATCACAATGTCTTGTCAGGATATAAGGGAAATGGAATTTTTTTTTGGTCTAACACATGGAATAATACACACTCAAAGACTGATTGTATGTTATATATTAGACAAAGACAAAGACAATAAAACAAGAACTCTTCATGGGAAATAGATGGGAAAATATATTAGTTAAATGAATCATTACATTTATGAAAATGGAAACGATCAAGTTTTTCCACTTTAAGAAGATCTTCCAATTAGGTGGATATCCGGTTTGCTAGTATGGAAGTTGGTGATTGGAAATATTTGTTTATGTGAATGGAGTTGGAAGGATGACAATTTATTCTAGTTCATAAGACTATTGATTATGAATTTTTCCATTAGTGAAAGGATAGAATAAAGACCTTTAGAGGAAAGATTCATGTAAGAAATAATTTTTTGAAAGGTAACACCAACAAATCCTTGTTCATTATGGACCATGTTAACTATTTTATGAGCAATTTTGAGTAAGATATCATCCTATGGTTGTAATATATGTATCAATTAATTTGGGAGAGTGTACATCTCTAGTTAGAACATTCAATTTGGAATTATTTTGTGATAAACTTATATTCAAGATATTAGGGGAGTATGGTAGAGTGTATAATCTTACAACAAAGTGGAAGGGGGCATCTAGGTAAGATAGTGGATAGATCTTCATTAATGGAGTGATTGGGATCTCGTGGTGAGCATAATTTGGTTTCCAATCTATTCTCGAGGCATGAATTCTTTAATGAATTCATTTACAAATCTAGTCTACATTGACCCAATAATTTTCCTTGTATCCCAGGTCTAGGAGATAATAGGAAATACAGAAAAATTCATTCAATTCTATATCAACAATTCCATCTTCATGATTGTGTAGTCTCCTAGCATAAACATTTGTGCTACTACACCAAGAATATTGAATTTTTTTTATCTAGACCAATAGTCTAGTATGCATCTACCGGTCACTATTATTGATGAGAACCAACATAAATTTACACTTATGTTGATTAATAAAACTTCCTTTAATATTAATGTAGTAAAATTACTTCAAGAAGGGTTTTTCATTGCTAATCAATTTATTATATGACTTAACAATGTTCTGCTTGAGTTAATTATAAATGATTGTCAATAATTTAATTACACTACACTATTGAATGAATAACAACAAATCATGCAACTACAAATTTTGAGGTCCATGTAAAGACACATGTCACATACAAACTAAACATTATTGAATTAATACAAAATTAAAATTAATATAAAATATAGTACAACAAAATACTATAATGTTTCACAATCTTGGGCTCACACAACAACACTTATAGCCTTTCTCACAATTACACTTGCAACATTGATGGTCACACTTGTTTGTCTAATGAACTTATTGTCTCCATAGAAAATATGTAGGTGTTATGATCTATGGAAACACGATGCAACATAATCAAAACACTAACCAATAAGGAAACTCTAATAAAGGATTGCACTTTGACATTTATAGAATTGGTTTGGTTTCTTGGAAAATTATTTGACCTAGTTTGATCTGTAAACTGTCATGGATATTCCACTGAAATAGTTCATCATAATAGATATTATAATGTTCTACAATATTTTAATCATGCCACAAAATATTGTAGACTTAATATTTCTATATAAAATGAAAGAGATAAGCAATAACACACCATCCACACAATGAACACAATATCTTCCCTTGTAAAATCATATATGGGAAAAAACCGACGAGAAGGTGAAATTGTAACACCTTGTTTCCCCCAGTTTGTAAATATAACTATATTGGCCAAGGTACTATGGAAAACTCAAAGGTGTGAATGTTTGATTTGATGGAAGTTTGTATAAAAGGTCGATGAATGTAAATTATGCTATTTTAATAGAAAATGGATACATGTTTCATGACTGCTGGAAAGGGGATGTGATAAGAGAGACCATGAATTCTATGAAAATATGGTGGAGGGGACCATGAATGGTTGTGTTAACCTCCACCAAATCAGTACTATGTTGGATTTAATTTCTCAGGATCAAAACAACCCTCTGACCCAGGAATGAATTACAGTCAGGCTGGTAGGTGGGAAGACCTCCTCAAGAGTTAATGAGGGGATGGGGCAGACCTCCCATTTGTAAGGCTTCCAGACTTGACCATGGACTAGGAATTTGGGCCACACTCAATCTTGATGGAAAAGGAAAGAAAGGAAAATGTCGGGGTCAGGAAGAAAAGATCTACGAAGGGTGGATAGACGGGAGTAGAAGCTCTGGGACTTGAGGAAGAGTTTGTGAAAAAGAGTTTGTTCTGATCACGAGAAATAGAGACTGATATGGGAGAAGGAGATGAACCTTCGTTCCTATCTATTTTTGAGCTGGAAGAATATATCCAATCAAAAAACATTGCGGTATAGCTTAGGGGGTGGCTAGTGGTAAATCCATTAGGAGTGACTAAGCCTATGGTTGGGGGGAAATGGGCACCCTTTCCAACAGTCGCTTCATGTTGTCTAGTTCTGATAAGAGTTTCTATACTTTATGCGTTTAATTGGGAATTAATAGTTGCATGCATGTATTTACTTATCTGTAAATGGTTCAACATTGAAAAGGTTAAATTTTGTATATATGTTGTTTTATTTGAGGATTTGTGCTTTTGTTTTTCCTGTGTGCCCTATTTTATCTCTCGAAGGTGTTTTCCCCAGGTAGATACCTCACAGCTCCAGAATCAGAGAAAGCCTTTTGGCACTGCAACCATCTCGGTAACCTCATGAGTTTACACTGCCTAGTTTCAAAACTTAAGGTGTTGCGAACTAGGAAGGTGGTTCCTTCAAACCAGTAGTCTGAAAGACCTTGAATTTGCACCCACGACCTTATTCAAAATGCGACTAAAGAGTAGATCTCATAGCCCGAGAGTCATCTAAAGTTCCATGTGACCTGGGTCTAGGAACCCTACGCTAAAAGGAGGTAGCTCATGAAGGCTTTGGAGATTTAGGAGTTCAAATATCTGAGATATCAAACTTCACGATAGTTACATTTAGCTGAACTACCAGAGTCACAAGAGCCGTAGATGAATTAAGAACCTGACAACGGAGATGGATGTGAGTCGTTCATCAGGAGGAGAAGCTCTCCCAGTCTTCAGATCGACTCAAAGACCCAATGGAGCTAACGAATCAAACACCAGTCGCTCAATTAAATCGATGGTTGGGAATCATTGCGAAGCGCGAAGGTGAAATTAGTGAACATGCTAGTTTGCAGCCCACAATTGACCAACGTCATTTATCTCGTTGGGTTGGAAGATCAACGATCCTGATTAGACCAAGTTGGGCGAGTACTTTTTCGATTGCAGAGGTTTATCTCTCTAATAAAGAGTGCGCAGGTTGGGACCCCACAATCATTGTGAACCATCGATCGATGAACAAGTCGGTACTGGCTGGATCATGACCATCAGACCTAGAAAATTTCCTAGATGGATAGTCGTGAGTTGCTTTGGAAATCCGCGGAGTAACAGAGTCTGTCTGTTCCGTCGATATGAGAGAAAGGATAGGTGTCGACAGATCATCAAATTCAGGTGTAATCACTCAAGAAGAAAGAGAGTGTGGAGAGGTTGACACTCCTGAAGCCTAAAGAGACGAAGAAAATATAATCTGTCCAGGCCAAAGGGACAGGTGTTTCCATATCCGTCACTTTAGAGGAAAGTCACTTCGGGAAAAAAGGGGATGTGTTGAACAAGAACTCCTGAAGGCTGGAGAGTCGGAGTTCATCTGAGTCATCTGTTAGTTGAGGATAGGTGTCATCAGATATTCCATTTCGAAAGATAGCCACTTCGGAGGAAAGTGGGGTCACGAGAGTTGAGAAAAACTGAAGTAGATCATAACCGTCGATCACAAGTGACGCGTGGCACTTGATCTATATCTCTGGGTACAAAGTACTTTGGAGGAAAAAGGTGTAGGAATGTTTGAAATTACTAAATGATGAAGTCCCAAAGTAAATCAGGGTTGTCGAAATCCCTGAGGACACGCGGTGTTAGATCATGAACTTCAGAGGTTTTCCACTCCGGATGATTTCATGTGGTGGTTGTCTTGGTGCCTGTTGTCTTGGCGTTTGGTCATAGCCCATGGTCATATGAAAATATAGGGGGATGAAAGAACCCAAAGAACTTGGGAGAGGATATTTTCCAGCTCTGAGCTCGTTCCGGAGCATGGAGATCATGGATGGAAAGATTTGGAAGAGCATAATGAAATAGATACCCCAAATGGGGGTTTTGATTTTCCCAAGAAGAGTGAAAATTTGAGTATCCATCATGGGTGTGTTACATGAGGCTTGTGATATGCTCCTTTGTTATCCACTATGAAATGAAATTATAAATAATGGGGAACTCACTATGGATATTGCATGGAGACTATGGCCAATATAGTTGCTATAGGGTCTCCTTCCTTTGATCTCCCTCAATATCCCACTCTCATTTCTATGTTGTCATATGGAAAAATACTCAAAAAAAAAAGAATGTAACCCCTACCTTTCTTAGTGACCTAGTGTTTAACATAGCTTGATAGTCATCTAGGGTTAGACTTAGAGTTTCAAACACCTCAACCCCTAATTATTATTAAGGGTTTTGGACCCTCTAGACTAATACTGAAATACCACATGTGAGTATCTCCACATGTATGACTAATAGAAGTTGACGTGGCATCCACTTAGTGTCATGGTAGTCAAAAAGATAGTTCAACTTGCATGAGGCACAATTTCCACATATGAACTCCAATTGAGGTGATTTTCATGTCGTTGGAAAGATATCAAAGTTTGAAATAGATTCAAGAGGTTTGAATTATTATTGCAAAGTTTTGACCCAAAAAATAGTTCTATACCCCAAGTATTCAAAGTGAGACAAGCCCATGAAATGGGACGTACAAGTCAATAAATCCAATTTTTCTACCCCAAAAGTACCAAAATAGATGACAAATTATATGATTACCCAATCCGGATCAATCATTTTTATCTAACATAGGATATGTATGTGTGGTTTACTTTTATCAAGTTTGACTCGATCTAGTTCCTTAAGATGCTTTGCTTTCTCAAAATTTTTTTGCTTAGTCAATAATCTTCCCTATCATCACCTATATAAATTGTGGCTACACTTTTTTGCTTCTACATCAATCCTCTCCATAAATTTATACTCTAATAAATGTCCACAATTTTCTCTAGATTCTTACAAAACTATAACTTGATTTATTCTTGTTCTTACAATTCTCTCATGTAGTAAAAATGAATTGCAATATGTTTGTAGTTTTGTAAGGTTGTTGGAACATATTAAGCATCGTTTTGTTTCTAGGGAAAATATGGAGAAAGAAACTAATTTTTTTTTCCAAAAGAACATCTATATCATCATAACATGTGCACCTTATTTTCTGCAATTTTAGGAAACTAAGAAATGCTTTAACAATGATCATAAAGGAGACAACATTCAATAGTTTCACAAGGTCGTTGGTGTTAGAAAACACATGTATTCCAACAGAGGGTGAACACCTTCAATACCCACTCAGACAACCATATCCAAGATCAATACACTGATTTTTTGATGTGGTAAAATCCCTACGAGGAAACATCCATGATCCCAACCAATGAGACCACTTGCATCAGTTTATTAGTGCAAAAGAAAACTATTACATAGAGATTTTACAAGAGAGTTTCTCACAATTGATCATCATAAAATGAATGCCCATGATATTTAAATAGAGATCATGGATGAATCGGGTGGTAAGCCACAAATCAATGGTCGTTAAGATCGAGGAGAATATGAACCATCAGATCACTCTATGTTGGGAACATATTGTGACCATCGGATTTCCTAACTACAAGTGCATACTAAATAAACACACTAAGAAACAAACTTTTACCTAATGACACATTAGACCAAGTAGTTCTTAACTAATTCCCAAGTTTCTAAATATCCTAACATCTCCCCTTAAGAACAACTTCAAATAGGATTGAAGGATTTACAATAGTGACACGATAGGAGAAGGAAGGAGGCATTATAGCCTATCCCCCCTTGATGAAAACTTCCTGAACTCCTAACATAGATCAAAGTTTGCAAAACTTCGCTTCTGTAAGAGACTTTGTGAAAATGTTTGCAACTTGATATTCTATAGGAAAAATGAGCACTTTAATAACTTGATCATGAATGAGCTTTCTGATGAAGTGCATGTGTAGCTCAATGTGTTTGTTTTGTTGATGTTGAAATGGGTATTTGGTCAACTTGATGGTACTTTGATTATCGCACCAAAGGCTGATCAGATGCTACTACTGGAATCCAAACTCTGAAAGAATCTGTCGAAGCCATAAGGATTCTTGACTTGCATTTAAAACTGCTCGGTACTCTACTTCTACTCAAGAAAGTGCAATATCCTAATGATTCTTACAGGCCCAAGTGACAGGTCCTGAACCAAGGCTGAAAACATAACTTGTAGTAGACTTCCGATCATCAGGGTTGCCGGCCCAATCTGAATCAGTGAAACCAACCAATAAAGGAGCCCCCCTGAACTGTAATGTATCCTGAACTGAACTATACCATGGAAATAACGAAGTATCCTTTTAGTTTCTTTCCAATGGCTTTCATGGGGTGTTTTCATATGCTAGGCAACAAGACCAACAACAAAGGAAAGATCAGGATGAGTATGATTTAAGTATAAGAGGCTACCAACTAACTAATGGTATAAGGTGGCATCAACTTCAGGAGAAGTACAGGTGGCAACAAGCTTGACTCCAGACTGGGAAGGATAAGGGGATGGTTTACAATCATCCATGTGAAAGTGATGAAAAAGGTCACAAGCATACTTATATTGGGAAAGAAAAATTCCTTCATTGGTTTGGAAAACTTAGAGGTCAAGGAAATAGTGCAAAAAGCTTAAGTCTTTGATTTCAAATTTCTTCTTACGGATGGTTTTCACATGGTTTAAAAGTTTTGAGTCACTACCAATAAGGATAAGGTCATAAACATAAAGGACAAGGATTATGAGATGGCTTCCTACTTTCTTGGTATAGACATTAGGATCAGAATGGCATCTAGAGAATCCAGTGGAAATAATAAAGTTGTCCATTTTGGCATACCAAGCTCGAGGAGATTTCTTAATACCATAAAGAGATTTCTTAAGGTAAAAAACAAGGTTAGAGTCATTCTGGACATAGCCAGGAGGTTGTTCCATGTAGATTTCTTCTTGCAAATCTCCATGCAAGAAGGAAGATTTAGCATCCATCTGATGGACCTCCCATTTATGTGAGGAAGCAAGGGAAAGAACAAGGTATATGGAATTCATTTTGGCTACAGGGGAAAATGTTTCATTATAGTCAATTCCTTCAACTTGGGAAAATCCGTTGGCAACTAGATGAGCCTTTTGTATTTCAACACTTCCATCTGATGCATACTTAGTTCTGTAGACCCATTTACATCTAACAAGTTTTCTTCCTTTTGGAAGAGGTAAAATATCCCAAGTATCGTTTTCCATTAAAGAATGATACTTTTCATTCATTGTTATATCCCAATCTTGATGAACTAAATCTTTTGTAAATGTCTCTGGATCATGATTCTATGAAATTTGAGCCAAAAGAGAAGAGGCTCATTGGAACTGTGAATGTGTCCGACGCTAATTTGAAGGATCATCGACAAGATCACAAACTTCTTCTTGTGTTGAAAAACCTATCTAGGAAGCGGTGGAGCTAGTGATGGCACTGGTTCAGGATCAAAGGACTCATTAGGAGGAAGGTGAGCAGGCAGGGGAATATTTTCATCCTCACTGTCATCATTTGAAGAAGAAACCATAATAAAAGAAGGAACAAACACCGAATATGGATCGTAGGCCAAAGAAGGCACAAATGACGAATTAGGCTCACAGGGAAAAGAAGGAACAAATGTCGAATTAGGATCGCAGGCCAAGAGATTTTCATCAAATTTAACATCTCTTCAAATAATAATTTCATTACAATGTGGTTGAAGAAGTCTATAACCTTTGACATCTTCAGAATAAGCAACAAATATACACTTCTCACTTTTAGGCTGCAATGATTTCCTTTTCTCATCAGAAATGTGAGCCCATGATATAATGCCAAATACACAGAAGTGACTTACATCTGGTTTAATTTTGTCCAATATTCTTCCGGTGTTATATTTTTAAGAGCCTTTGTGGGAGTGTGATTTACTATATAATTTGCACAGTTGATGGCTTCCGCCCAATACTTTAGACTTAATCTCTTAGATTGGATCATACAATTAGCCATTTCTTTTAATGTGTGGTTCTTTCTCTCAGCAACACCATTTTGTTGTGGTGTATATGGAATAGTGTGTTGCATTTGGATGCCCTGTGTAGTATAGTAACTTGTAAAATTATTGTTCACATATTTGCCTCAATTTTATGTTCTTAACCTTTGAATTTGATGTCTAGATTGCTTTTCTATAAGGGCCTTGTAAGCGAAAAAATTGTCAAAAACTCCACTCTTATGTTTTAAGAAGTAAACCCAAGTACGTCTGGAAAAGTCATCAATGAAATTTAATAAATACTTGCACCCAGAAAAAGAAGGAGAAGAAAGTGGACCACACAAATCTTTGTGAACAAGTTGCAAAGGGCCCGAGGCATGCTAAGAGGAAGGTTTGTCAAAAATTTCCTGATGATGTTTGTCAAGAACACAACCAACACAAACACCATCTCTGCATGAAACATGAGGAAGACTAGTCACCATCTGTTGATTACATAGTTGTTGTAATAAGCGATAGCTTATATGACCAAACCGCTCATGCCAAAGTTTGATCAAGTCATCGCTATGAGAAACAAAAGATGATGAAAAATATGATGACCCAAAGTTGTCAAACTTGTACAACCTGTTAATATCATCAACAATTCCAATTGCAAGAACATTCTTAGGATCTTTTAGATCCTTGATTACAACTTGGTGAGGTGAAAACTCGACGGTTTTACCTTCACCTGAATGACTGATTTGATATACTGATAGAAGGGTACAAGAAATACCTAGAACACATAATACATCATTGAAATCACAATTTTCTACTTGAAATGTTCCAGATCCTACAACACTAAGAGATCTATCATCACCAACAAATATTTTCTTGGTGTTACATTCATTTAGAGAAGAAAGTATGTCTTTATCCTTAGCCATATGATAATATGCTCTAGAATCAATAAGCCACTCATCAAAAGAAGAAGTAGAAGTTGTATTGAAGGAGAAACCAAAAGCATAAAGTGCATGTCCACGAGAAAAAGAATATGAAGTATAATCAATATTGATGTTATTCTTCTTCATCTTTGCTTCTAAAGATGCCATCTTCTTGAAACATTTGGATTCATCATGACCATGTTTATCACAAAAGTTGCAATTTCTGTCAGTCTTCTTATTTTTATAATTTGCTCCTTTGTCACCATTAGGAGAGGAAGTTGTCTGAGTAGGTTTGGGACTCTTATTTTGCTTTTTGTTGTGGTGAGGATGTTTCTTCTTGGGATTCTTGAGTTTATCTTTCTAATGGACGACTAAGGATTTATTGGAGGTACCTGTAGTGTTGATCACTCCAAGTTGTACAATCTCATCTTTCTCTCTAATCAAAGCATCAAAAAAGGACTCAAGAGTTGGTTTTTGATAAGCTATCCCTAGAGCCTCTTTCATGGCATAAAAGGTAGATACAAACATAGAATATGCACTATCTAGCTTAGAAAGAATAAGATAGATACAACTCTGTTCATCCATATTTATCTTACATTCTTCACATAAAATTATGAGTGTTTTAAACTTAGATAGATAGTTTTCAATGGAATGAAAATCACTTGGACTTAAATTCAGTACTTGATTTTCTAACTATTGTGCTCGTATAAAATTGTGTTTACCAAACACAAATTCAGTCTTTTCCCAAGCTTCATCAGGTTTATCAATTTGTTGAAGGTGGAACCTTAAATCAAGAGATATGGACATTGAGATTAGTATACATGCTTTATCATTCCTATTAGCCCATTTGAATTTCTTATTGACATCAATAGGTTATGTTTCCTTTCCCAAGGTAATCTGGTACAAGCCTTTACTTCTTAATAAATCCTCCATATGGGATTTCCATTGGAAGAAGTTGGTGTTGGTAAGAAAAAATTTACTTCACGAAGACATATTAAATATGTAGATAATGTAGATTTAAAAACTAAATCTGATTATCTGGATGGAAAGATCTCTAAAAATTAGGTGGTTTTAAAAAAATGGCACTGAAAACAGACTTCGGATGTGAAAGTTATGTCCTTTTAAAAAAAAGCATAAATGGTAACCAAACGATCACGTGATGGTGTAAGTTGCTTTATGAAGTGACCCAATTTTATAAAAATAAGTGGGGATCAATTTTACAATGAATTTACTTTATAAAAGAAAAACTGCATGCAAAGTAAATAACTCTAAAATAAAATATTAAAGCTACGTATAATGATTTAGGCTTTATACCTCTAGATCTAGCTAAAATGTTCGTATCTTGGGTAAACATAAACCTTTTCGAGTGAAAAAAAAGCGTTCCTGAATGAAACGAGCATTCCGAATACAATGGAATGGTCCTCTCAGACCAAAAATGTATAGAAATGGAAGAAAATGGAGATGAGAAAACTCGGCTTCACGATCTCAATCTACAACAGGAGCGGGTCTTCAAACAAGCTTTGATACCATGTTAAACAACATAGGTATTCCAAAAGAGGAAGAACACCTTCAGTAACCACTCACACAACTAGATAAAATATAAACACACTGATGTTTTGATGTGGTAAAACACCTACAGGGAAACATCCACAACCCCAGCCAACACGACCAATTGGAGCAGTTTATTAATGCAAAAGAAAAAGATTACATAGAGATTTTACAAGAGAGTTTCTTACAATCGATCATCATAAAATGACCCTCCATGGTCTTTAAATAGAGATCATGGACCAATCGAGTGTTAATACATGAATCAATGGCCATTAATATTGAGTAGAATATGAACCGTCAGATCACTCTATGTCGGGAACATATCGTGACCGTCAAATTTCCTAACTACAAATGCATACTAATGCATACCAAAGAAACATACTAAGAAACACACTTTTACCTAATGAAACATTAGATAAAGTAGTTCTTAAATAACTCCTAAGTGTCTAAATATCCTAATGGTTGGACCCACTTAAGGAGTTGATTTGTCACCGTGGCATGTTTGGAATAATTATAGATAAAAAAGTTGCAATGTAGATGGTAAATGGTTCTAGTTAAGACTATGTAAGGTCAAGAATAATTTTATTTCTTCTGGAAGACTCGACCAAGCAAGATCTTCCATGACTAAGAGTGATCCTAAGAAGAATATTTTCAATGTTACAAATTCTGAGAATGATATGATGACCTTTCTAGTTGATGTTGTGAAGATGATGGAAGCCATTTTTTTTTAAACAAACATAAACCCTCCAACAATAAAATCAAGCTATGCAAAACAAGATACTCCATTTGGAAAGGAAATCCCAACAAAATAGATTTCAGCCTAGAGGGTGAGGTGGTTGGTATAGACCTATAAAACCTCAACATGATAAAGAAAAAAACATTCCCCTCCACTAAACAAGATGGAAATGGCATTAATCCCTGATGGTTGTTGGAAAGCACCTCCAAGCGAGGGGGACAGAGGAGGGATATGAACTCCACTGTAAGGGATAGAATTAAATGAATTAGTGGTGACCATGAAGGATCCTTGCAAGGGATCATTAGAACTCCCTACCCCCAAACCAACATTCTATAGAGTAGAGTAAGTTAAAGTCAAGCTTGACATGTTATGTATAGTAGTAACAATGGTCGTAGTCATTGTAGGGACCGTGCCACTGCCAAAAGTTGAGGTGTCTAGTTAGCAGTAGTCCTTGTAGGTGAAGGTGGGAGAGGGTGTAACAACCCAATTGATTTTTTTTTTTATCATAGTTTGTTAAGTTAAATTTAATTAATTATTAAAATAAATACAATGAATCTTTTACTATTTTATTATTTTATGGTAGGTGAGGGAATTAATGAAGGAATAAGGAAGTTGGGGAATTGAATGAGGGGGAGGGATTCAAGGGACGGGGATAAGGAAGATGGGAGAGGATTGGGAGAGGGGTATTTTCTTTGGGGGGGAGGGATTCTGGAAGAATGGGGAAGAGAAGAAGGAGGAAATGGGAAGGAAAGATTGTTTATGAAGAACTTTTATAGGGGCACTATGGTTGCTGGGACCTTTGGGCTCAGGGGCCAAGAAACTGCAAGGATGATTGGAGTTAGGGAGGCATTGAGGCTCTTCCTAGTTGGTTGGGAGGTAAATATTTAATTTGGGAACTTTGGGAAAGAACAAGAGAAAAGGAGCAAGGGGGGCAAATCAACCAGAACATACAAGTCGAGGTATGCATTTTACTAGTTGATATGTTTTTTTTGTGTTGTTTTTAATATGTTGTCTATTTATCAGTCTATTCCTCGCATAAATAAAAAAAATTCTAATCTAAATTGTTGTAAGAAAAGAACCATTACAGTAAGAGATAATTATATTTTGAGGCCATGAAATAGATGACCTTACAAATGGTATCAGAGCCCAATTTCAAAACTGAAACCTAGGGCATACTCACCTTAAGACAAAAAATTAGACATGATGTCCTAATAATGAGTAGAAATAACCTATAAAACCCTGAAATAACCCTCAAACCCCTAAAATTACCAGTAAGAAACCCTGGAATAAATCTTATAGAGAATACCCAAAAAAGAACTATGAGAATTCTGAATTAGGTGAAAGGTAGCAGGAAGGAGCCCTAAAAACCCATTCCATTCTTCCATCTCTGTTCCAGCAATAAGAAATTTTTAACATGAATACCTTTGCACACCTATGCACATGGTCACCTTTGACCCTTTTACCCAAATTGGACAGTGACCGGTAAATTGGAAAGGTCATCAAGATGATGACCTGCATAAGATGTAAAAAAAAAAAAAAAAAAACTATTGGGCCTAGCCCAATATTCAAGTCCACGTACCAACACACAATACCGAATCTCGATACCAAGCGTTGAAGAAAAAAATCCCAGCGCCAAGGATTTTCCAAGCATCACGTAGGAGGAGCCCACTTGGGGAAAGCCCAATTTTCAACTATATCCACAAGTCAAGCACCAAACAACAAGTTAATACCAAACAACCCAAGATCAACCGACCAAGCACCAAGGAGAAGCCACGAGGAGACCGCAAGGGCACTGTAATTAAGCCCAATCTCTAAGTCCACAAGCCAAGAACCGAGAGAGTCAACCTCACAACCTCCTTGATGCCCAACATGCCACAAACTCTGCGCCAACCAACATACCCGAGAGCCATACCAGTGATATTCCAATTCATGCACCCAAAATTATCAATATTCCACACAAAGTGACCAGGGAGATCCCAAGAAGGGGAATAGTAAGTGAAAACCGCACTCAAGCTAGCACCTAGGTCGAGATCAAGTTCCTAAACCCAGAAAGGAGCGAGCCTATGAGTTCATCAACTTGCACACATCAAGCACCAAAGCACTACGCCCAAGACCAAGTGTTAAGCACGAAGACCCAACACCATGCCAAGCCACGAAGGAAGGAGTCCACATTTAGAGACCATGCACTATGCGTTCAAGCTATCAAGCCCATGGGCAGAGGCGACCATGTCCCGACTTCCATAGTCCAGCCCGCAAGCCACGAGGAGGGAAGAGCACGCGGGTCCAACCCTCAAAGCTCATAATCCTTAATATAAATAGAAAACTAATATCCAAATGAAATTTCATGATCCCAATTTCAAGTATCAATCACACTCACAAGAGTGTCGAGGAAGTCCATGGGTAAAATACTTTTGACAACGCGTCTGGTTGAAGCCCAAGCATCAAGCTAGGGGAGGAGCCATGAGGGAATTTCTTGTGCACAATGCGTCATACAAACACACACAGAGTGACCACCTAATAAAGAAGGAGAAAAGAGGATGAGGTCACTCATGTCGTCCATGGTTGTGCTTTTAGGCAACTAGATAGGGAGCCACAGGTCGCACTCAAACCTGCGTAGAGGAGAGACCCTGAGTGAGAAAACAAAAAGAATGATGAGACAAATGAACCTAGGATGTGCAACCTAGGGTTTTGGAGTTAGTCTTATCGCTAGAAGGGTGAGGAGAATGGCATGTGGGCCTCATGCAAGGCCCAGTGCCCTCATTTTGATGATGCATGATATATTTTTTTATATTTTTTTTATAAAGTTGTTTTAAATGTTTTATTTTATTATTTTTATCCTGGTTTTATTTTATTTAAAATATATATAGTGGGATATTTATTTATTTAAATTTATTTAAATAGTTTAAAATTAATTAACTTAATTAAGTTTAATTAAGTTATATTAACAGGTTAATCATTATAATATATTATAAGGGTTAATTGATATTTATTTGATTAATGGTTCAATAACTATATTTATTGTTAATATATATATTAAATATGGGGCTTACATTATAAGGGCATGTATAAATGTATATTAAATAAAGGGATTTATATATTTAGTTGTTTAAAAAAAAGGGGGGGATTAAAATATATTATAAGGGTTAAACTTATAAGAATTATAACTAGATTTTAATGAAAGAGTGATTAATTAATTAATGTTGATTGATTAACTAAAGAGAATTGATCTATGTAAATTAATTCTAGTGATTAATAAATTGATAATTTATGAGATTAAGTGTATTATAATTGATATTATAAGGGTGATTAATATGAGTGGTCTATATTGATATACATATGGGTTTTATGCTTGATTAAACACACAAGTTAGAGTAATTGATGATTACAATGTAGCGCTAGCATAGATAGAAAGTTGAGAGAGTTGTCAGGATTAATGAATGAATTTACCAAGCTTATAGTCTTTCGAACTTGACCCTTAGTCACTTACCTTATAGGAGTAATGTTTGTTTACATACAAGTATCAATAACTTACGCCTAACCCTATATTTGAAAGTACAAGTTTGAGAAAATGTGGAATGCCTTAAACTCTGCCACGATAAGCATTTGGTTTAATTCAGATTCATTTATTCAATATGGTTAGGAATCGGCGAAATAGAGGCCAAGGGGCATCATCGCAAGGACCACCAACATCGGCGCTACCACCACCATCGCCTGAATTAGCTCTCATTTTGCGCTCTTTAGAGGATATTAATGAGACATTAAAGGGACACTAGTTAGTGAAGGTCAAAGTGGAACCCCGCCTTATGGAGTGGGTAACCCTAAAGAGTTGAGGGACTCAGAGGGGGGGCCTCCACCAGGGGACATCACTAGACAACTAGAGAATATCAAACTCCCATAGTTTGTTGGGGGTCATGCAAGTGAAAGTGTAGAGGCATGGTTGGAAGGAATGACACGATGTTTCTCCTTAAGAGACTATGCTTCCATATCAAAGGTGAAGATATAAATTTTTCAGTTGAGGGACAATTCCTTGAACTAGTGGGGTATACTAGAGAGGCAGTTACACCTTACCCTAGACACCGTCTCATGGGAGATTTTTGAGGAAAGGTTTCAGAGGAAATATTTTCTTGCGTAATATGAGGAACAACAGGTAGGATCATTTCATGCTCTAGTTTAGGGAAACAATACCGTTGATCCAGATGGATGTCAGTGGCCTCCAACCTATTCCAACTAGCTCATTTTGGTAGTTTTCTAGTTTGGCAGTTTTTTCCCTATTTTTCGGGTCCTTGACTTGCAGGGCCAGTTTGAGGCCCTAAACAATGTTTTTTAGGGCTCACCATAGTCATGCGCATAAAACAGAGATCATATGAAACACTTACAACCCCAGGAAGTTGATGTTCTAACTTACCCAAACGAGGCTCACATGACTTTTGGCGCTTCATCTCCTAGAGTTAGGTTTTTTTGGATGTCTAGGGTTTTTGACATTCCTTTTTATTGTAAAAAGGACTTGAGAGCCTCATTGTAATCATATTCTTGCAAATGAGTGCATTCGTCACATCTCTTCTCAGAGATAAGCCACCACCATTCTAGCAAGCTTGTTTCCGCTACATTTTACAGTTTCATCTTATTTCCTTATTGAATAGAAACTAGTTTTACTGTATATCTGTTATTCTATGTTAAGCATCTTTTGATAATAATCTATATTCATTTCATTCTGCAAATATATTCTGGATCAGTGGTATCAGAGTGGTCTGCTCCTTGTCGTTCTTAATGCATGTCAATGAGGTTAGGGTATAAAGAATTGGGTCTTGAGCTTGTTTCTCTTAAGGACAAAATCTCTCGCACACCCAAATGACCTCTCATGCCAGAGCAAAATAATGACGACAAGACAAGAAATCACTTCAAAATGTTGCTCGAGGAAGCCCTCATGCAACATAAGAACTAGATGATGAATAATTTTGTGCAAATCCTTCAACGACTACCAATAAGCGACACATCTTCCTCAAACGGAGGCGTCGCCCACTTCAAGGTACAAATAAACTTTGATATTCCTATATTTGAAGGTTATATAGATGCAGATGCGGTAGAAAAATGGTTTAATATGCTAGAAGGGTATTTCTCTGTACATAACTTCTTGAATACAGAAAAGATTACTTTTACGCTCCTCAAAGTCGTCCCCCATGTCAAATATTGGTGGGAAACTTTATGTGAGGAAAATGAAACAAAGGAACCCTCATTATTTACAGTTTCAGTCACCTGGGAGTCCTTTAGGGATGCTATTAAGGAACAATACTACCCTATTGGAAGTTATGATGACCTATACATAAAATGGACCATGCTACGGTAGGAAAGAAACGAAGCGGTGCCCGAGTTCACAAATATCTTCCATAACTTGTGCAACAAGCTGGCTATCAAATATTCTAAGTGACATCTGGTGCTCAAGTATCGCAACGGTCTGCATAGATACATCCGGGATGAAATGGAGTTTTTGGACATATCATCCTTGGTTACAGACTATCGATATGCTATCAAAATCGAGCAGAAGCTCAAAAAAAAGACATGGAAATTTGGGCTTGGGAACCCCTCACAGCAAAAGCCAGGAAAGGGCAGCCTCAAACCACAAAACAACAGAAAAAGAAAAGATGAAAAACCTTAGTACAACTAGTCTAGGCCGCAAGGAAATAAGGACACCAGAAAGCCAAAGAAAGATACTAGGAAGTGGTGCGACTTCCATAAGAGCCCTTGGCATAACACTGTTGATTTTTGCTCGAAGCAGTCATTGGTGGATGAGGTGAAAGCCTCTGAATCAGATGAGGGTTCCAAATCCGAGTTAGAATAAGAAAGGGGGAGATGAATCATAGATGTAGAACCTAGTGCTATCGTTGCTACCACCAAGCTCTATCCCGGTGAACCAGACGAGCCAGAGGAAGGCGAGTGCCTTTTTCATTCACAAATTTGGGTGAAGGGTACCCCACTGCACTTCATCGTTGATAGCGGTAGCTGGAAGAACCTCATCTCAGCACAGGTTGTCAAGTGACTTGCCCTCCCGACAATGCCGCACTCACAACCCTACACCATCGGATGGCTTTGGCAAGGAAGCGACATCTGCATCAACCAACAATGTCGCCTGTCATATGACATCAAGCCCTGCAAAGACGAGGTTGTGATGTTTCCCCTCTTGAAGTTTGTAATGTTCTTTTGGGCCAACCATATTTGTGGAAAGATCATGTTGATATGATTCTAGGCCTCGCAGTGTTATTGTTACTTTGAACAAGAATTTGTCTAGGATACCCGAGGCAGTCCCACCCAATGCTATTTCCTTGATCTCTGTCAAGCAATGCAGAAAGCTCATCTCTCAGAAAGGGAAGTTTGTATTCTTCATGATTCTCTCTCAAAATGAGAGAAATATCACAACCACATCCAAGGTCTTTGCGGATGACCTCTCCACACAATAGAAGAAAGTGGACAAGGTCATGAAAGAATACTCAGATATCTTCTCCTCACCTACTGAGGTACCTATGCACTGTCAGTTCAAGCACCCCATCAATATGACCCTATTGGCCCTTGACTAAGTTTTGGGAGATACTTGGTCAAGTTTGACCTATTTTGGAACTTCGACAACCTGTTGAAGGTGGAGTGCAATACGAAGTAGAGATCGCCAAATATCGACCCCTTTTTGGGTCCTTTTTGGAATTTTGGATTATGTAATGGGTATGGGATGTCGGCCCGTGGGTTTACCCATGTTTAGGCCTATTTTGTAAAGTATAAATAGAAGTCTAGGCGATGTAATGAAGGGAGATCATAAGGAATAACTAAGTTCTAGAGTTGGATCTATGTGATTAAGATTGTAAAGTGTTATGTGCATACTGTGTGAGACCTGCAGAGCTAAGTGCAAGTCACTGTAAGAGGTTGTGGAAGCTTGTGTGCTTAGATCTACTCAGGGAAGGAGGATCTAGCGAGCTGCGCAGATCTCCTGTCCTATGCAGAGTAGGGTTTTGAGGCTCTATGCATGTAACCTATTGAAGAAGATAATAAAGAAGAAGAGTTGGTGGATGTAGCCCCTGTTGGCATGTTTTTAGACAAAGGCAGAGTATGCGTGTTTGTCATTGATGGCAAAGATCATGACCAATAGCACAACGATGATCGCATGGAAAGATCAGAACCTAAACTCCATTTTGGGTATCAGAAGCTAAACTCTATTTCGGAGTTTCGGATACCAGGAGTTGGAAGTGTCGAAACACTTCATCACAGAAATGCCGAAATGTGAAACACCAAAACACCAGACCGTTGATCTGAATCCATTTCGGAGTTTCGGATACCGGGAGTTGGAAGTGTCGAAACACTTCATCACACAAACGCTAAAATGCCGAAATGTGAAACGCTGAAATACCAGACCGTTGATCTGACTCCATTTCAGAGTTTTGGATACTGGGAGTTGGAAGTGTCAAAACACTTCATCACAAAAATGCCGAAACGCTGAAATACCGGACCATTGATCTGATTCCATTTTGGAGTTTCAAATACTGAGAGTTGGAGTGTCAAAACACTTCACTACAGGAATGCCGAAATGCCAAAATGCCGAAATGCGAAAAACACCTTTTGGTGTAGGTTTCAGATACCGGGAGTTGGAGTGTCGAAACACTTCACCACAGGAATGCCGAAATGTCGAAATGCCAAAATGCGAAAAACACCTTTTGGTGTAGGTTGTGGTCACCATCAGTGGTCATGTGAGAGGGAGGAGCTAACACCAAGCTAAGATCCTTTTCAGCGATCGTAACATGAAGAGTCGAGACTCTTCACCACAGGAATGCCGAAATGTCGAAATGCCGAAATGCGAAATGCCAAAATAAATGCAAGACCCTACGAGTTTAATCCAACAGTGCTGGTTATTTGAGCATCTGATTGAAGGGCTCTTGTTGATCTTTATGATTAACTGTTCAGTTATGATTTAGTTAGCAGAATGAAATCATGGTTCTTGGACGGTTTGCAATTCAGCTACTGAGGCGTTTTTTCCCAAGAAGATTTGAGGTGTAACCCAAGAGGAAGTGGATAAAAGATATACACTGTGAATGTGCACGGGTGGCTGTGCTAAGTGAAAAATGAATTGAACCATAGAAAGGTAAAATTACAGTATGCGCAGTGGAAAGAAAACACAGAGATGAGGAACAGAAGATAAATATAACATAATAGTGGAAGAGAGCAGAAAGTGCACATATCAAAAATGCATATCTGTGAGAAGAAGATAAATCCAAGGTGTGGATGATGAGATAGAGGATAAGATCAGAAAGCTGTAGAGGATAAAAAAAGGGAGATGCTAATGCAGGTAGAGCAGAGCGGCATAGCTGAATAGTGATAAGCCTGGTAAGCAAATGAAAACTATTGAATCACTGTAATAAATTCACAGAAAGCAAAGTTTTATATTTTAGGGTGGTTGGGAGGTGCTAGGGAGGATTGTTTTCCTCAGAGGTTTAAGTGGGTGCTTGAACATAGGGAGTTGTAGCTTCCATCTAGTTGTAGCCAGAGAAACTAGGGTGGCAGGGTGGTGCAAGGGAGAACAAGTGCTCTGTTATACAGGTTGGAGCCTGTGTAACTGGAAGTTGGTGCTTCCATCCAATTGGTGTTGGAACACTCAGGGAGTTGGTGCTTCCTTCTAGTGGGTGCTAGAGAAACCAGAGAGTTGGTGCTCTCAAACAAGTTGGTTCTTGTATAAGTGGAAGTAGGTGCTTCCATCCAGTTGGTGCTAGAACACTCAGGGAGTTGGTTCTTCCTTCTAGTGGGTGCTAGAGAAACCATAGAGTTGGTGCTCTCAAACAAGTTGGAGCTTGTAAAACCGAGGTAGTAGCCTCACATTGAGTTGGTGCTCAATTATAGATGATGTACAAAACTTAAAAGACTGCCTATCATTTCAAAGAAGAAGAGGTTTTATCCCTTTATGGGTTTCCTTGTGAAGATCTGTCTCTGTGTATATCTTATGTGTGATTGATGCTCATTATTTATGTTGTCCATATGTTGTATAATATTGATGATCACTTGAAGAAAGATTAAGAATGTTTTAATAGACTTAA
>JZKD02S1674162.1:541476-563402 GCA_000966675.3 Picea glauca
AATTTTGTATTAATTCAATAATGTTTAGTTTGTATGTGACATGTGTCTTTACATGGACCTCAAAATTTGTAGTTGCATGATTTGTTGTTATTCATTCAATAGTGTAGTGTAATTAAATTATTGACAATCATTTATAATTAACTCAAGCAGAACATTGTTAAGTCATATAATAAATTGATTAGCAATGAAAAACCCTTCTTGAAGTAATTTTACTACATTAATATTAAAGGAAGTTTTATTAATCAACATAAGTGTAAATTTATGTTGGTTCTCATCAATAATAGTGACCGGTAGATGCATACTAGACTATTGGTCTAGATAAAAAAAATTCAATATTCTTGGTGTAGTAGCACAAATGTTTATGCTAGGAGACTACACAATCATGAAGATGGAATTGTTGATATAGAATTGAATGAATTTTTCTGTATTTCCTATTATCTCCTAGACCTGGGATACAAGGAAAATTATTGGGTCAATGTAGACTAGATTTGTAAATGAATTCATTAAAGAATTCATGCCTCGAGAATAGATTGGAAACCAAATTATGCTCACCACGAGATCCCAATCACTCCATTAATGAAGATCTATCCACTATCTTACCTAGATGCCCCCTTCCACTTTGTTGTAAGATTATACACTCTACCATACTCCCCTAATATCTTGAATATAAGTTTATCACAAAATAATTCCAAATTGAATGTTCTAACTAGAGATGTACACTCTCCCAAATTAATTGATACATATATTACAACCATAGGATGATATCTTACTCAAAATTGCTCATAAAATAGTTAACATGGTCCATAATGAACAAGGATTTGTTGGTGTTACCTTTCAAAAAATTATTTCTTACATGAATCTTTCCTCTAAAGGTCTTTATTCTATCCTTTCACTAATGGAAAAATTCATAATCAATAGTCTTATGAACTAGAATAAATTGTCATCCTTCCAACTCCATTCACATAAACAAATATTTCCAATCACCAACTTCCATACTAGCAAACCGGATATCCACCTAATTGGAAGATCTTCTTAAAGTGGAAAAACTTGATCGTTTCCATTTTCATAAATGTAATGATTCATTTAACTAATATATTTTCCCATCTATTTCCCATGAAGAGTTCTTGTTTTATTGTCTTTGTCTTTGTCTAATATATAACATACAATCAGTCTTTGAGTGTGTATTATTCCATGTGTTAGACCAAAAAAAAATTCCATTTCCCTTATATCCTGACAAGACATTGTGATATTAAATTCCATATTTTCAATTTCAAAATAAACTAAATAAATAATTTGTATTCTCCATGTGAATCCATGATGGCTCATGAAAATACTATTTAAGTCCTTATTATGATATATATGGCTATGGAGAAGTTTCTTTATATTCATATTATTGATGTTTTGGTAGCAGGGGGAGGTATTCCCTCCTGGACAACCTTTCTTAGAGAAGAACAAGATTATAGAAGTAAAAGGAATACCATTGAACAGTTGAAGAACACCCTGGAAGAGAAGTTGGACCAAAGGAAAATAATAAAGTGGAAACATAATTTCCAAGAAGAGAAGTCGACCCACAAAAAAAAAAAAATTGAAGACCCAGAATAAGAAGTTAGCCCCAGACAGGAATCTAGATTAACATAAATACAAGACTGGATCATTTTTTTGTACACTCAGAGGGTTCTTCTTCTGTAGTGCGCACTAGGCAACTAGCAACTGCACTTGTGGAATTTTCTCTATTTTTGTTTTTATGGTTATCTTGGAGAGTGCACCCCACTTAGGGAATGATATTCTTGGTGGTTCTTGGTGGTTTCTCTTGTGCACTACCTCTAGAATATTTGGGCTAAGGTTGAGTGGTGTTGCTCAGCTATCTACCCTTTCTAGGGTTTGACAAGAAGAAGAGACAAGCACCCATTATCAGGGTTTCTTGATTTTTGGTTTTTCTCTCGTAAAGAGAGCTTGTTCATGGTTTTATTTCATTATCAAAAATATTATCTCTAATAAAATTTGGTTGGGTTTGGTTTTTCCCCGAGTTTGGGGTTTTTCGAGGATAAATCTCTGTGTCTTCTTGTGCTTGTCTATTAACTTCTAGATTTTGTTTTTTTCAGTATATGGATATTTATTGTTAAGAGAAGATCAACATACTTTGGTTAATCTATTACTAATGAAAATTTTAGAAAAGCTAATATGGTTCAGAGTTGGTTACCTTCAAAACAGTTTAACCAATGGAAGGAAGATCGTACTTTGGGATTTTCCACTGCACCTTGCTGGTGCACAATTTTTCTTTTCTCAAGATATTTGAGAAATTATTATAAATTCCATTAAAACAAATTTTGGCATAGATCAGCTCGCCTTGCCCTTAAATTCCTGTTGCATCTCTCAGATTGACTTTCCATCAAAGTTGAATTTTTAGGGTTGTAGGCTCGTTGACATCTTCCTATACATTGAAACTTTTGATTCAAAGTTCTAGCTTCTTCTCGTTGATGTAATGTCTCATATATTAGAAGATAAGTTTGATGGTGCTACAAATTTCATAGGTATGCACTTGTATATAAGTTATATCATAAAGATCTTTGCAGGAGATGTACACCTTGAAAAATGATAGTTGTCCAAGCAGTGAGAGTAGATCCAAAGGGATCTTAGATATAGTGCACTCAAAGGAAGCCCATGACTTGAAGGAAGCAATGGTGATGTGTCTTATAGTGTATATGACAAATGGAACAGTAGAAATTAAGATTACAGGTTTGATATTTTTTTATTGTTGCATCTTAAATAAATATTGTAACCAGGACAATAGTCTTTAGAATTCTATTACTGCTAAGTACTTTTTTTCCATCAAATGTTTAGTAACACTTGAATATTTTTAGTATTATGATCATTGTGTAAATGCTCACTGTTTAGTACTAATGATGCACTTATTTGCAAGATGAAATTGATCTCCTCTAGGAGATGTTATTGGTTGTTGATTTTGTCCCAGGCAGATTATCTTGTTAAATTCCATGGATATTACCGTGGAGATGTCCTTGTTTTGTTTCGAGAAGTTCATCGTGGAAGAATGACTGGTAACAAAACTAGAAAAGTGTTTTTGTTGTTCTTAATCTTGTTCTTTGAAGGTTACCCTAGAGGAATACTTGGTCACAACACTAGAAAAGTGTTGTTTCTTATTCTTGTTCTTGTTCCAGGAAAGTCACCGGTGATAGCTCTAAGAAGGACCTATAGTGATGGTTGCAGGAGGAAACATATTAGATAGTCTCTAGATGAGACATGGATTAGACTATCCTAACATAGATTTGTGTACATGACCGTACACAGATTCTATGTATCGAAGAAGAAGAGGATGAAGTTCAAATCTTCTGGCAAGAAGGGTACTTTTGCAGGATATAGAGTATCTCTTATGAAGATTTATTGTTAGGAGTATAAGGATCTGAAATATGATTGTACATAACTCTCTAGTTAAAATGATCACTCTTAAAATAATTAGGAAGAGTCAGTAGAAATAGAAGGACCAGTGGATCTACCTAGAGATGTTGTAGTGACTGGGAGGAGGTCAACATGGCTTCGTGACACTTCGCAGGGTGCATTGAGGCATCCTTGTGATACTTTCAGGGAGAAAAAATGAACTTAGATATTCTCAATTTAAATGGCATTGATGATCCACATCATGAGAAGGAAAATATCACGGGGTCTTCACTCAGTGAACCTATGACATATCACCTGTGCTCATGAGATATTAAAGAATACCCCTAATTTCACTAAATATTGATAAATACCTCCAAAAATCCTTTTGTTGAACCCCCCCTCCCAATGCATATTTCCAATAAAAGAAACCCCTATTTTTACTAGATACCCCTTTTTATACCCCCCCAATACCTATAAACCCCCTGATACACACATCCCCTCCAAATACCTACAATATATTGAATCAATTTTTCACAATTTAAAAACCCCCTTTATGAATGAACGTGATAAGATATTGGTCAACAAGGTGAATCACTTGCGGGATATATTTCTCCACCAGTGTTGAGGCAAGTGGCCCCACTAAGTACTAGCTCAGAAGGAGATAGAGTTCATAGGGAGTCATCCGTCAGGATCCAATAGGGAGGAGCATCCCTCCCCAGTACATTTCATAGGAGATCGAACTTCAGAGGAGGTTAGAAGATACAGAGAGAGCCTATGGATACAATATTGTATAGGCTTAGAGGGTGTCATGTTCTAGAGGTAGAATGTAGACTCAAAGTGATCCTGATATTAGAGAGATTCAATCGACTCAGAGGAAGAACCGATCATTCAGGGGCAGTTCCCCCTCGGATTCAGGTGGGAGAGAGACATATTTCAGGACTAAAAGACAAGTGCCATGAGTTGAGGATGCTATATCAAAGATTTATAGGCTTATAGGAGATGTGATATATCCTAGGAAGGTTCCCTTGTTTCAATATACTTTTATACAGAGAAGACAACCAGTCAGAAGGATTGAGATATGGATTTTTCCTCAGTCACAAAGAATCATCGATTTAGAACCTTCCACTTATGATAAATTTGTAAAGAAGCAATCATGGAAGGATTCCATGATGGAAGAGTACGATTCCATTATGAAGAATTATGCGAGGGAAGTGGTTCTGAGACTGGAAGGCAAGTCAGTGGTGACTTCCAAGTGGATATACAATATCAAACATGATGCATATGGTAGCATAGATAAGTACAAAGATATATTTTTGGCTAGACTATTATCCCAGAAAGAGGGAAAAGATTATGATGAGAAATTTTATCTAGTATCAAGGTACACTTCCATTATAACTATTATTTCTATTGCATCTGTTATGGGATGGAAATTACACTAGATGTATGTCAAGACTTCCTTCTTGAATGGTATAATTTAAGAAGAAGTGTACACAAAGCATCCATAAGGTTTTGTGATCCATGGGGAGGAGTCCCATGTTTGCAAATTGAAGATATCCTTGTATGGGCTTAAGAAGGCACCTAGGGCATGGTATGCTAGAATAGATATTTATCTAATGAACTTGGGGTTTACCAAGAGCGATGTAGATCCCAACCTTTACTACAAGGTTTAAGATGGTTTCCCATTGATATTTGTACTATATGTGGATGACTTGTTTCTTACAGGGGATGAGAAGCTCATATATAGGTGCAAGAGGGAGATCATTTCATATTTTGAAATGAAGGGTCTGGGTTTGATGCACTATTTCTTGGGATTAGAGGTGTGGCAGAGGCCAGATGAGATTTTCCTTAGCCAAGGAAAAAATACAACTGAGATCCTGCAAATATTCGGGATGATGGAATACAATTCCATGGACACACCTATGGTCATGAATATGAAGCTCTCCAACGATTCATCTTTATATTTGGTTGATCCCACAATGTAAAGGAAGTTGATCAGATCCTTGATGTACTTGGTTAACACCAAGCCATATATATGCTTTGTAGTGAACACATTGAATCAATACATAGTTGAGCCTAGACATGTACATTGGATAAAAAAAAACATGTGTTGATGTACCTGCATGGTACGGTTGGATATGGACTCAGATATGTCTCGGTCGGTAAAGTAAAGTGGAAGGTTATACAAAATCTGATTGGGTGGGGAGTGTAGTGCACCAGAAAAGAAGATCAAGATGTTGCTTCAGTTTGGGATCAAGTATGATATCATGGTTGAGCTTAAAACATATGTCAGTCGCACTTAGTACAACAAAGGCAGAGTATATAGTAGCCAGTGTTGCAAGTCGTGAAGCAGTGTGTCTTGGGAAGTTACTTGCAGGGTTATTTGATGTAGAGTTGGAGCCAACTTTGATATTTTTTGATAATCAAAGTTGTGTGAAGCTTTCATAGAATCCATCCTTTCATAACAATTCAAATCATATAGATATTAAATACCATTACATCCGAGAAATGGTGCAGAAAGGAGCACTAAAGCTTCAGTACATATCCACAGATGAGAAGATAGAGGAAATTCTCACCAAGCCTCTATCTAGAGTGAAGTATGAGCACATCATACACAAGCTTGGCATGATGCAGAATGCCCACCCTCATTTAGAGGGAGATGTGATGTTTCTCCTCCAGTGGGCTCTCCCTTTGGCTAAGGGTTTCCCAGATCAATGATGTGAAGTGACTAAAGGAGTAATGTGTATCCTGGTACAAGTAAGGTGTGATTGGGACCATGGCATAGCCTTAGGGATATGGTAGTAGTCTTTCTCATACCATGTGAAGGGAATGGGTGTGGTTGGGACTACTAGGAGAGGAGAAACATCATAGCGTAGTCGTGAGACTATGGTGGTATTTTTGGACTACTATATGCTCATAGTGTAGCCGTTAGACTATGGTGGTATTCTTGGACTACTAGATTTTCATAGAGTAGTCGTGAGACTATGGTGGTATTCTTGGGACTACTATATGCTCATAGCATATTCGTGAGTGTTGATGATTTCATCTATGTGAGACATTCTCTAGCTTACAAACCTGTGAGGTGTGGATCATTGCAATTATGTGAAGCCTTTCTCTCAGCTTACAAACCTGGGAGAAATCCCCTAAGAAAGGTACATGGTTCCTTCCTGAGACAGAGATGGAAACGTAGAGATGACCTCCTCCATTCAGAGAGTTGAGAAGAACTCCAAATGATTATCCAGCAGGAAAGGTGATTTGTTGAGTTGGGGCGTGCCTGTAGCTAAGCACAAGTTGAACATGTGAAATCCCAAAGTGTTGGGTGCATCGTCATGAGAACAAAAATGAATATGATGTATTATCCTCGTCTGAGAAACAGAGTTGATGAGAAGACTCCAGATGATTCTCCTATGTGAGGTAGTGAGAAAGAATATCTTTAGAGTGGACGTGTCTGTGAACGAGCACAGGTGAACATGTGAAGATCTAGTTCTTTTGTGTAATGTAGTGAATCAGAGCTATGACATCCCTATGGATGTGCCCCTAGTGGATGAGCACTAGTGGGTGTATCAGATCCTTTGATATATGTTTTTCAAGATTCAGACCTACCTGTAACCCTAATTGTTATGTAAAGGGTACAGATCGGCCATACCTTATTGTTTCTAATAATAAATGTAAAAGATAATTAATTTGGATAATATTAATTATAATAATTATTATTATATTATGTCTTAGAGAGGTCGGCCCTTTTGTGCCAATAGACACTTAAGTTGATAGGACAAGTCTAATATAAGTAAAGGGAAATTTCCCATTATAGAAACATATCTTACTTGTGAGTTTGGAAATTTCAGCAAGTACACTTCTCTGGCAAAACGTGTGCACCTCTCTTGGGCGCTAGGGTTATAGGGTTTGAGCACCCTCTTGTGTGGTAGGTATTTCTTGGTGGTAAAGGTATTTTTATTGAAGATTATATCAAAGGATTTGGCTTGGTTTTCTTCCCTTGTTGAGAAGGGTTTCTCAGGATACATTTTGTGTTCTTGTGCATGGTGCTTCTTCTTGTGGTCTTGGTTGCTATAGCATTTATGGTTATGGTTAAATGATAAAATGGAATGAACTTCATGCGTAAACTAATGATTATGAAAAATCAACATGGTATCAGAGCATAGGTATTGAAAGAACCCATTACACAAGCATATACCAAGTCTCATCTTTTAATAGTCATCCTTCCTCTTCTGCAGAACTGTATGGCCCTCCTAGGGTTTCCAGAAAATCCATACGGCCCTCTTCTTTTGGGTGTTTCATCCCCTTAAAAATTGGATGTTGGGGCTACTTTTGGCATAGAAGAGTATGGACTCCTCCAGTTCATCTCTAGAAGCTCTCAAAACGAAATTCCGAGAAATTTTGATTTTTGGCCCTAGGGTTTCCAGGGTGCTGAAATTTCCTGCAAAATATTAATTATGGGTTTCTGAAGAAACATTTTCTTGAATCAGAAAGCATTTATGTGATACTATAAAATTGATTGTTGGAATTCATAAGTCCAATATAATCTAAGGTTTCTAATTTAACCTAATCATTAGGTTTTCAAAATCCAGTTGGCGATAATTTAAAGAAACCAATCAAATGAAGAACAAAACTTTGGTAGAAGATAGGCTTGATGGAGAAAGCAACTTAAGCCCCTAGAAATCAAAGATTCTAGTCACGCTTGAAGAATATGATCTCCTGGATGTGACCACTAAATTGATACTAGACACAACTACAGATATAGAGAAGAAGATAAGAAAGGAAGAATATGTTAAAGAAAGAAACATAATCATCTACTCAGTAAGAGATCACCTCTTGTCTCGTATTGCCAATCTGAAGACAACCTATGACATGTATGAAGTTCTAAAAGGAATGTTTGAAAGTGACAACACTCTCAGAGATAAAATAAAATCTAAAGACCATTGGGGAAATCATGTCTGATAGAGAAATTGTCTTAACCACTCTCCAGAATCTTCCAAAATCATGGGAGCCTTTCATTCAAAGTATCAGTGGAAGAGAAGCTCTACCAAGCTTTGATTGACTATGGAAAAATTTCACTCAAGAAGAACTTAGACTTAGAAACACAGGAGTGGAAGATTCTTTAGAAGAAAATCATGCTCTTGCACTTCATACAAATAAGGGAGGAAGATTCAAAAGAAATTTCAAGCAAACATTTAAAGGTGAAAATCCTTCATCCAATCTAGGTTATCAAAGAAGAGATTCTTCTGAAATTCAATGCTTCAAATGTGACAAGTATGGACACATTGCAAGAAACGGTCCAACAAGGAATAAGGGAAGACAATATGCTTCCACTGCTGACATTGATCAAGATCCACCTCAAGTGAGTCAAGAGAAGAGAGAAGAGAAGTACTTCCTCTAAAAGGACATGGCTACAAAATAGGTAAATCTTTTGATCTATAAATTTTATAAGTTGATTGCATTTTTTCAAATGAATGAAGGATATTATTCCTATTACAAGAGCTCTCAAAGACTTGGACCATTATCCCTAGTACGGGATTCCAAACTATATTTAAATTGTTTATTATACAAGAACAAGCATGAACGTTGTCCTTGAAGAAGAGATACTCCTTCAAAGATCCAGAGAATCACAAATAAAGATTGACAGTGAAACAAATACCTTCTCCCCCTTCAGCAATTCAGAGGGAGACATACCTTACTCAAATTGATATAGTTGTTTTAGTTGATATATTCAGAGATATTGCAGCAGGGCATAAAAGGCCTACCTAGACTCACTCTGCAAGAAACAGAGAAACATACAAATATCTCAAGACACATCCCGAGAAAGAAAAAGAGATTCTCAAGATATACTTCAGTCATGAGCCTCTTCATTGATGTTGAGCCTCCTTGTCTTTGAAAAGTAACAAGAGAACAAGTATGGCAAGATGCCACAACATAATCATACCAGTATATCCTAAAAGAATGATGAATAAGATATTGTTCAGAGACTAGAAGAGAAGTCTGTGATGACTTCCAAGTGGATCTATAAGATCAAGCATGCAGCTAATAGACGTGTCGAGAAATACACAGCAAGATCTACAGCCAGAGGTTTCTCACAAATAGAGGGAGTTGTCTATGACATGACACTTGATTCAGTAGGCCCGATACACCTCCATTTGGACTACCAACCATGAGTTGGAAACCATATCAAATGGATGGATTCTTGATGAGTTTGGACTTTAACTAAAATATTGTTGATCCAAACCTATACTATTACAGTGTTGGTGACAAAAGCCTAATTTTGATGATTTATTCAGAAAGACTTGTTGTTGAAAACAAGAAAGCATTGACTTCTAATTTTTATGAAGGATCTAAGTATGATACACTACTTCTTGAGAAAAGGAGTATGACAGAGAACCAATGAGATTTTCCTGAGTCAAGGAAAATATACAGTGGGAATATTAAAGAAGTTTAGTATGACAGAATGAAAATCCACTGTGAAGGATCTAAAGAAGAAGATTGATGATGATTCAGACAAGACTGATCCACAGTTGTGTGGATCACTAATGTGTCTAGTTAACACCAGACTTGATTCATGACATACAGTGAATGGGTTTAGTCATTTCATGAGTATACCAATATAGACTCAGTAGAAAACAACAAAACACGTATGTACGAGGCACAATTGGATATGGCCTGAGATATGCCTCTAGTATGAACTTGAGCTTGCACGATATCATGATTCAGATTGAGCAGAGAGTACAGTGGATCGAAAGAGAACATACAGTTGTTTTCTTACCATGAATTTTTCCATGGTTTCCTAATACATCAAGAAACAAAATTCTGTGGCATTGAGTACCATAGAGGTAGAGTATATAGCAGTGAGTGTGCGAAGAAATGTGGCTTCACAAACTCCTAATAAATTACTTGACCATGAGATGGATATTATGATGATAACCAAGAGTCATGTGAGAATCCAGTGTTTCCTATTAGATTGAAACACAATGAGATGAAATAGCGTTATATCAGAGATATGATGCAGAGGAAAATCATGCACATCCAGTACCTTCCTACACTTGAGTAGATTACCGAAATTTGCACCTGACTGACTTAGTGAAAAATGCCTTCCTAATTAAGAGGGAGTATTGATGACTCCAGCCAAAAAAAAAAATCATATAACATCCGTATGAGATTTGGCATGCTGAAGAATGCCTCCCTAGCTAAGAGGGGGTGTTGATGATTGCAGCTATGTAAGACATTCTCCAGCTTACAAACCTGTGAGGTGTGGATCATTGTAGCTATGTGAAGCCTTTCTCTTAGCTTACAAACCTGAGAGAAATCCCCTAAGAAGGGTACATGGTTCCTTCCAGAGACAGAGCTAGGAACGTAGAGATGACCTCCTCCATTCAGAGAGTTGAGAAGAACTCTAGATGATTATCCAGTGGGAAAGATGATCTGTTGAGTTAGGAAGTGCCTGTGGATGAGCACAAGGTGAATGTGTGAAATCCCAAAGTGTTGGGTGCATCATCATGATAACATGAATGAAGATGATGTATTATCCTCCTCTTAGTAGCATAGTTGACGAGAAGACTCTAAATGATTCTCCTATGTGAGGTAGTGAGAAATAAGATCTGTAGAGTGGACGTGTCTGTGGACAAGCACAGATGAACATGTGAAGATCTGGTTCTTCTGTGTAATGCAGTTAATCAGAGATATGAAATCCCTATGGATGTTCCCCTAGTAGGTGTATCATATCCTTTGCTATTTGTTGTTCAAGAGTCATACCTACCTGTAACCCTAATTGTTATGTAAAGGGTATAGGTTGACCCTACCTTATTGTGTCTAATAATAAATGTAAAAGATAATTAATTTGGATAAAATTAATTATAAAAATAATTATTATTATTATTATATTATGTCTTAGAGAGGTTGGCCCTATTGTGCCAATAGACACTTCATTTGATAAGACAAGTCTAATATAAGTAAAGGGAAATTTCCCATTGTAGAAACATATCTTACTTGTGAGTTTGTAAATTTCAGCAAGTACACTTCTTTGGCAAAAGGTGCGCACCTCTCTTGGGTGCTAGAGTTCTAGGGTTTGAGCACCCTCTTGGGTGCCAGGTATTTCTTGGTGGTAAATGTCTTTCTCTTGAATATTATAGAAAAATATTTGGTTGGGTTTTCTTCCCTTGTTGAGAAGGGTTTCACAAGATACATTTTGTGTTCTTGTGCATGGTTCTTCTTCTTGTGATGTTGGTTGTTGTAGCATTTATGGTTATGGTTAAACGATAAAATGGAATGAACTTCATGCTTAACCTAATGCTTATGAAAAATAAACAGTGAGACTATGGTGGTAGTCTTGGACTACTAGATGTTCATAGCATAGTCGTGAGACTATGGTGGTAGTCTTGGACTACTATATGCTCATAGCATAGTCATGAGACTATGGTGGTATTCTTGGACTACTATATGATCATAGCATAGTGATGATACTATGGTGGTAGTCTTGAGACTACTAGATGCTCATAAGCATATTCGTAATACTATGGTGGTAGTCTTACCCATGCCATGTGAAATGGATGGGTGTGATTGGGACTACTAGAAGAAAACATCTTGGAAGAATACCGCCCTAGCTAAGAGGGAGTGTTGATGTTTTGGTAGAAATGGGAGGTATTCCATCCTTTACAACCTTTCTTGGAGAAGAAGAAGATTCTAGAAGTCAACTTAGGAATACCATTGAACAATTGAAGAACACCTTGGAAGAGAAGTCGGCCCATAAGAAACTAATAAAATTGAAATATAATTTCCCGGAAGAGAAGTCGGCCCATAGAAATAATAAATTAAATTTAAAGACCCAAAATAAGAAGTCGGCACGTGAGAGGAATCCATATTAACATAATTACAAGACTAGATCATTTCATTTGTACAGTCAGACAGTTCTCCTTCTACAGTGTGCACTAAGTAGCTAGCAGTCGCAGTTGTGGCAATTTCACTATTTCTAGTTTTATGGTTCCCTTGGAGAATGTGCCCCACTTGGGGAAGGATATTCTTGGTGGTTCTCAGTGGTTTCTCTTGTGTGGTACTTTTAGAAGAGGTGTGCTAAGGTTGTGTGGTGCTACTTAGTTGTTTACCCTTGCTAGGGTTTAACAAAAAGAAGAGATAAGTACTTTTTATCAAGGATTCTTCATTGTTGGTGTTTATCTTGTGAAGAGAGTTTATTCATGGTTGTATTGCATTAAATATTCTCTCTAAGAAAAGTTGGTTGGGTTTTCTAGGATAAATCTTTGTCTCTTCTTGTGCTTGTCTATCTTCTTCTAGATTCTGTTTATTTTTAGTATATGGATGTTTAATGTTAAGAGAAGATAAACATACTCTAGTTAATCTACTGTTAATGAAAATTTAAGAAAATCTAACACATACATAGAGAGAATGATAGATGGGGTTTGATGGTGAAGGAGGGTAACTCCACCTCTCTTCTAGTAATTATTATTTTATTTATTTTTTAAAATTACATATTAGTTATTTGGCATTTTATTGATGTTATATGTATATATACATAAAAAATTAGCATGTGAACATTTATGTAACATTGACTAGATATGTGGCATTAGCCTATGCATCAATTATGTTACACTAAAGAGATTTATATACACGTGGTAGAGTCTGAATTATACATCGACGTCTCATCACCTACTTGATGTTAAAATACACATTTGGAGTTTGTCACATGATAGGGACCAAATAGTAGATTCTAAATTAGTTCACATTGCATGTGTTGAATATTTGTTCCTTTCATGTTGATTATTTGATATGTAAACAACACTTTCTGTCATTTGGTCCACACAAAATTGAAGAGTTAAATGTTGGATACATGTCATCTATACGTCATTTTAGCATTCAGTAAGTGATGAATATGCCAAAAAAAAGGTTCACAATTTCTTACTCGTTGACTTAGCACCGTGTAAGATGTTGAATATTCTATGACACTTAGCCAACGTATATTCAAATCATGAGTGACAAGAAATCAACATTTGTAATGTTGAACCGGCATTGAATTGTGTTGAAAAATGGGTTCGAATATAGTAGTGATGGCATTACACAAAGAGAATGACCTAAATTCTTCTAATGTATGGGGAGAAACTTTCTTAGGTATCAATGCCAAAGGTAGAGTTTAATGGTCCTAAAACCCAACTTGAAACTATAGATTCTTCCACCACTCCTAGAATATCCTCCTCTATGAGATCATATAATCCCGGGTAGAACTTGATGAGAAATGCTTCTAGACTTAGGTTCTTATCTTTTTAGAAGGAAGGAAAGACATCCTTTAATTCCTCTTTAGAAATTTCCTCCACTAAAGTATCATTTTCCTCCTCATGGAAAAAGCTTGGAAACAAAGTGGAGAGTTTTACAATTCTTGCTATGTTAATTGATCTTACTAATCCTTGAATAGATTCTTGTAATGAGAAACCCCTACACTTGTGGTCTCCTTGAAATTAGGAACTATTTAGGTCTATTTTTGTCTCCTTGGGATACCCAATTGGTTCAACTCTTTTGATGCTATTTGGCCTCTTCCCAAGTTAATAATCAAGTTAATAATGCCCTTTTTTTACATCTTCCAATCTCTTTAGAGTAATAGTTTTTCTTTGAAAGAGGTACTCATGGCATATGGTTCATGAATCCTTGTAAAATGTTTTTCCATTGATAAAATATCTTAGTGTGAATTCTTATAATTGGTTTTTAATACCCTTTAATCATATTTAGATTCTCATTTTTGTCTGATGACCTTACCTTATCTACATTTCCTACTAATAGGTATGTTTCCAATCTTTTAGCGACACTAGTCTATTATTCCTCTACATGGGAGATAATTTTAAGTGTTTGGCATCATTAAGATTACCCTCTTCTAGTTTTCCATCCTTCCTCATTTAGCTGAGAGCTACCTCTATTGTTTGTTTTAGTTTAGTTGAATAAGACCCACAATGACTAACTGATCTTAGGCTCTGTGTGTTATGTTCCTTGCTGGGATTTTAATTGAAAACAATACCTCTGAATTTCAGAAGATGGAAGGGTGGACTTTGCTGGGTTTTGTTGTGTTTCAGCTCACTCCCACTAGAACAAGGTGAGACAGCATTGAACTTCCATTATATTTATCATATGGATTGAAGATCCATTATATTTATCATATGGATTGAAGATCCATTATATTTATCATATGTAATCAGAATTCCATTAGAAAGCATCATCATTGTCATGGGTTTGTATGGAAGAAAGGTTTAGAAAACATCATCATTGTCATGGGTTTATCAGGTGTGATCTTGTTAGATGATCTTGTTGTGTGATCTTGTTAGATGATATTTTTGTGTGATGTGTGGGGATATTTTTTCAGGTGTGATATTGTTATATGTAGCGGAAGAATCAGCGTGATGTTGGCATCAGGGATGGTGAAGCTATTTGTATGCCATCTTGGGATAGTTGAGGAACAGTTTTATAAGGGTGGGTATTCAAGTATATTGGAGGTGCCTGCTGGACATGAGAGATCATGGTTTACCCAAGGTACAATTGAAAGGTAAGCAGAGATTTTTGTATATAGAGAAGTATATCTAGAAGAGTGGAGAAAAGATCAGTTGATGTCGATTCCTAGTTTTTCAATTTTCGTGAAATTTTTTAGTTAGTAGATTGGATCTTTACCCTCATGATTCTTGAGTCCATTTTTGAGGCTTTGTGATCCATTTTTAAGTATATTTTGGAGAGGAGAAAAGATTAATTGTTCTCAATTTATATTTTTGCAATTTTTGTGAATATCTTATAGTTGGTCGATGGGATCTAGCAGTATGAATAATCAGTTCAATGTAGATTTTTTCTGATCTGGTTTTTTGGTAGAAGAATTGATGTCACTTCAGAATTTTACAATTTCGTTGAAGGTCTTAATGTTAGTGATTTGGGATCAAGTTGATGTCCATATATGCATTGGGTTCAAGTTAACAAAATGAGAAGAAGAGAATATAGAAATGGAAAACAATAAAATGAACAGAGTGCAATAGCATTGAGTATATTCATTAAGGGGAAAAAGGATGAGCTAAATAGGCTCGAGCAAATCAAGAAAATCAAGAAACAATTGTACAGCTGGTAGTGTACAGTCAAATACTATTGAGGTTACATATATATTTAACACTCCCTCTTAAACTCAACATTTACAAATATCAGCACTGATAATGCCTAAGTGTTGCGAAATAAAAAAATGGATTTACCAAAAAAAAAAGGAATTCAGAAAGGAAAATGCCTGTTGGTCTATGTCTCAGCTGGGCTTACAATACATAACAACAAAACTAGACTCCAACTTTCACTTGAGCTGGGTTTCTTCTTTCTCTTCTTCCAAACTCTATATTGTTCTAATCTGGTCATTTTTTTCATTTTGGCATTGATATTGAAGGCTTTGTGCTTTTCATTTTGTCTTTGTCATTGTAACTTCATATTCAGAATTTGATTAGGCTGCTTATGCATGTTTCTTTCATCTTCTTCTGCAACAAATTTTTCTTTGACAGTGGGATTATGCCACCACTACAAACTATCATCAATGCCCTTCATAGCTTGGGCTACGCAGTCAACGAACTATTTCCTCATTAACTCAAAATAAAATCTGATTTCTTCAAAACTCCATTGCATGAAAATGGTTTCAAATTGGTCTTCATTGAAATACTCATCCATGTCTTCATCTTCTTCTTTTGGTTTCTCACTTGCATACTCAAACAATTTGTCAATCTAATATAAAAAAATATAATAGGAACCATATTGGTTCTCTTCTTTCTATTCTTTTTTAGAGTAGTTACCATCATTAACATCATAGATTGACTGTTCAATCCATTTCAAATCTGCATCAACATTATCTTCTTCTTCAGTTGCTTCATTCGCAGTCATAAGTGTAGTGGTTTGAATGCTTTTATCATCAAACCTTCTTTCAAGCACTACTTTTGTAGTCACCAAATCATCCACTTGGTTCTGAGTGCCAAGTATGCTTCCTCCTCCAAACATTAATTCATCAATTTTATTCTTCTCTTTCGTTATTTGAAGGAACTCATCATAAGACAAATTATCATCACCAAATTCAATTTCAATATTTCTTACTTATGTTTCAAAGAGGACAATTTCTACACAATGTGCATCAAATATTATTGATGTTGGTCCTTTGTTTTCATCAACAAACATTATTGGAATCAATTCATCAATGTCGGTTGATGTATTGATAGTTTCACCATCAATTTCTGCAATTTTCGCATGCTCTGCTTCACACACAAATGCACCTTTTTTCTCTTTCTCTGGTAGCTCTGCTTCAGACACAGATGCTCCTTCATTTTGTCCCTTTGGTAGCTTTTCTTCAGATAGAGATGCTTCTTCCAGAGTGGAAACATTCAACAAATTGTTTCTCCCTCTTTCATTGTACTTTGTTTCTAAAATACTCCAAACTTCTTTCAAAGATGTCTTTGCTGCAACCTTGTGCAACATACTGTCATCCAAGTCTTGTTGGATGATCTTCAATGCTAATGCATCCCTTTCATGATCATGTAGATTATGAAAATAGTCTACAAGACACAAATAGGTATTCATTCTAACAGACCAAAATTCAAAATTCTTACCATTATACTATGGCAGTAATGGTAGATTCATACACATGTTGCTCCAAATATCATCAATTTTCCTCTGATCTGCTTCTTGTGTGAGCTCCTCAGGTACAACTAGAACCTCTTCATTTATCTTTGCGAAATATTCTTCCATTTCTTTGTTGTTCTCTTTCCAAGTCTATCTGAGATCTCTTCTCGACTTCTTTAGTCCTCTTTGTTGACCCATGACAATGTTTCTTGGTTGTTTATTCACCAATTCGATCACACTTGTGGATCGACTATTCTATCTCGTCACATTGATACATCTTGTTGGATCTGATTATCTGAGAATAAGATATTGTGAGGGATTTCTGTTCTTTACCTGTTTCCTGTGCCTAAAACCAGGTCTGTGAAATCTTTTGTGTGACTTCGGGTCGAAAATCACGGGTTAGACTACTTCTTTGGCTTCGATCTGGCTGGATCTGACTATCTAAGCGCAAGATCTACGGATTTAGAGCTCTGATCTCTGTTCTTTAGCGACTGTAGCAACTGTAGCCCCTCTAATGGCAGAATTGGGCTTTATGAGTTTACTCGAGAGCCAAAATAAATTTGAAGTTTAGATTCTCATGTGACCGTGGGCTGAAAACTAGGCGCTCTGGGTCTTCGAGCTTCGGGCATTTCGATGCTAAAGGTCTCAATTCCTTTGAATAGTCAAATGGCCGAATAACGATCTTATTCTAAAGATCGACCGTCCTCATTGAGTTGAGATCAATGATCCTCAATTACTTCAGGGCTTCGAGTGATACTCCTTTCTAGCATGTTGCAAGGATCAACAATCCTCATTGATTTGAGATCAACGGTTCACAAATACTTCAGGACTTCGGGCTTCAGGGATTTTTCACCACTTTTAATCGCAAAACTCGCGAAGTGCCGAAGTTGCAAATTTTCCAGAGAGAGATAAATCCAACGGTCCTTAGCCCTTACCAAACGAATGACCAAGATCTTCTTCAGAACTCCGGCGTTCAGGAGTTTTTGTTTGCTAATACGCACAATTCTCCGGAGTGTCGAATCTCCGAAGTGCGGGATCTACCTCTACGTGTCCTCCTATTTTGGAAGGCCGAGATTTACTTTGGAACTTCGGGCTTTAGGTGTTCTGAGGTGCAAAACACCACAAACCTCAGAAGTGTTAACCTTCTGAAGTGACAGATCTGTCAACACATGTCCACAGCCTTCAAAGGCTCAGATTTACTTCGGGACTTCAGGTAGATCTCGCTCTCCAATACCTTACAGAGTGCTAAGTCTTTGAAGTGAGGGCTCTGACGCCATGTGTCCTCATTGATGGATGGTCCAGATGAACTCTAGGCTTCGGGCCTTTGGGAGTTATGGCTTCTTGTATCCACCTTTCTTCCAAGGTGATTATGGTCGAAGCGTAGGATCTCACGCCATGTGTCCACTTCGATCAAAGGTCTGGATCTACTTCAGCTCTTTGAAACTTCAGGAGTCCTTCACTCCTCAACTTCTGTTGGCTTCCTCCTGGAGTATGAGATCATCGGACGTGTGTCACTTGCTTGAAGACCAACGACCGCGAGTGATTGTGGAGACTTGACTTGCTCACTCTTTAATCTCCTTGTCGATCTCCACAAAGCGAAGATGCTTGCCCGTAGTGGGATCAATATCCGTCGCTGATCTGTTGATATGACAAGATCAACGATCTTGAGCAATTGTGGGCTCACAACTTGCTCGCGCTTTAATTTCCTCTCCAATCCCCACAATGTGAAGATGTTTGTTCGTAGTAGGATCGATATTCGTCATTGATCTGTTGATCTAAAAAGATCAACAATCCTGAGCGATTGCAGGCTCACTACTTGCAAAAACTTTAATTTTGTTTTTGATCCCCGCAATGCCTCTCCATCGTCGATCTACCTCCAATGAGATCTAACGGTCTTGACTTGATCTTTGCTTGATCTGGCGGCTGATCTTGCTCATGCTCAGATCTTACGACTAAAAGAAATTCTCCTTACCTATTGGCTCGTCATCCTTTCTGAGCTTGATTAATGGCGTAGATCTGTTCATAGGGCCGATCTTACGGCTGATCTTGCTTCTCCTCTGTTGCTTTTGCAAACTTTCTTCTTAAGAAAGAATTTCGTGAATCTTTCACGAATTCTTTAAATGCTCTCGAAATCTTTAATTGTTCTCTGCTTTCTGCAGTTCTGCTTCCTCGCACTTGTTGTCTGCAATGATCTTTTGAGTGACTGTGGACTCCAAACTGCTCTCCAAGCTTTGGGAAGAAACTTGCATCTTGTGCTCTCGTCTGCAAGACAATGTAGGCTTTGCGCTCTTCTCCTTACGATCGGGCTGCTCTTCGGCTTACGTCCTAAACTCTGATACCATGACAAAATGAGAAGCAGAGAATATAGAAATGGAAAACAAAAAAATGAACAGAGCGCAATAACGTTGAGTATATTCATTAAAGGAAAAAAGACTGACCTAAATAGGCTCGAGCAAATCAAGAAGATCAAGAAACAATCATACAGCTCGTAGTGTACAATCTCTTGAAGTTACATATATAGTTAACACAAGTCTCGTTAGAGATTTATGATGCATATTCGTTAGAGATTTATGATGCATATTCTCGTGAAGTCTCGTGTCGTATCCAGTTCGAGAGCACTCCAGAGGTCCTTGAGTGGGTTAACACGATTGAACTTGAAATTGTACAGATTCTACTACAGATTGTAGAATCGATTAGTGCCCAATTAAGCGACGTTCTGGTGGTGAACACATAACTATTTCTCCGATCCTTTTCAATACTTCTTTCATGTCATGTCGTTAAGCCATTTAACCTTTTGGTTTTGCAGGTTACTAATAAGTTATTGGGTACAAGCTTGCAGGTTACTAATAAATTATTGGGTACAAGCCATGCAAATAAATGATTGACGATTAATGCTATGCAATTCAGTTTAGTAACTTCAATGGACTATTTAACATACTTTCGATAGGGCTTACAAATTTAACTGAATTGAAGAGGAATTTGGAGTAGTTTACAATATAATATGTTAGTATTAATTTCATTGTCCCCCATGGGAGGCCAATACATATGAGGCACCTCTTTTACCTGTATAAAAATAAGGAAACGATGCTGAATTCTCTAAACTCTTTAGCCAATTTTGGTAAACGGGTGACCAATGACTCTTCAAGGGCTTACAAGCTGGAACATGTACTTGGCAAATCCTATGACTTTAAATTCCCCAGTTTTATGGAAAATAAACACAGTTTTAGTAGTGTTATTATTAAAGGGTTTTATGGTGTACCCTTCGGTCGTAATGTTTAATTTTTAATTTTTTCAATTATAATATTCTTATTACCTTTCGATAATAACGCTCTTGTTTAAATTTTCCAATTTAGCAAGCGGAATAGTCAATGATGGTCCGACATCAGAGAGCCGAGCTTAGGTCAATAGCAATCCGATATGAGAGGCCCGAGCACTCGCAGTGGCGTTCCGCCAAATTTTTGAAGAATTGGCCGTCGAAAATTTTAAGGCCGACTAACGTATGAGGAAGGCGAGTTCACAGCAGAGGACCATTTCTGATGGACAAGGATTGATAGGAAGTTCGCGCAGCAGCTTAGTCAATTAGATAGCCCCTTAAAATACACAAATGCATTTGTTTTTCTTTCATTACAGGGAAAAGAGAACAAAAACAATTCATAAATGGTTATTTTCACGCAGTTAATCGAACAATTTCCCATGAAGGAATTTTGTGGGTTATCCTACAGATCGCAATATCAAGGAGATGCGACCTGTACTTATACATTTCTTATTACCATTTTTTATGACAGTAAAAAGAAAACGTGCATATTTAATATCGTTATAAGATTTTACTTCACTAAACTTCAAGGAGAGAATATCTTGGTTGGCGGCTACGGTTGCGATAGGAAGAACAGAAGAAAACATATCAACTCAGCATATAAGAAAGAAAAGTGAACGCCAGGAGAAGAAATCGACTCATAGCTCACTCAAAATTCTAAATAAACCGAAAAAAAAAGGAGGGCCGAACTAACCCAGTATCCCTGATTTTATCATCACTGTAATAACTTGTTTAATAGACTTAAAAAATAAAGAGGAAAGTTAAGATCGGCCTCAACCATTGTCCAGTTGACTTGCTCTAATAGCCCATATAATGGGTTCTCATTATTGATGTTGACAGGGCTCTAATTGAGCTAATTTCAATTTGTGTTTTCATTACTGCGATGTTTCTAGGCTTCTATGGTCATAAGTTCAGTTTGTGTTTTCGTTACTTTGATGTTTTCAGGTCTCTAATTGACCTAATTTCAAATTGTGTTTTCATTATTTGATGTTTCCGGCCTCTTATTGACCTAACTCTCATTTATCACTATCAGGATGTTTCCCGGCCTCTAATTTACCTAATTTTCATCTATTTAAGTCTTACGAGCCCATGCATTTTCTCAGTAGGTTAAGAGCATAGCAGCGCTGTTATAGAACCAAAATGGCTTTTCAACTTGCCAGTGATCAGAGAACCGAGGCAGAGATATACAATTGAAGCGAAATTTGCAAGCAGAAATCCATGGAATTGCTGGAGGTAGGTCTTCCGAAAGGCCTGCTGCCCCTTGAGGAGCTTGAAGAATATGGGTGTGTGAGGGAATAGAGCTTTGTGTGGCCGAAGAAGAAGATTGAGCACCAGTTCAAGAAGATTGGGAAAATGGTCCAATATGGTGCAGAGATCAGTGCCTATATTGAGCAACACAAGATGAAAAATATGGTGATTAGAGTGAAGAGAAAAAGACTGTTCCTCTGGATCTCACCATCTCTGAGATGTCCATTAATGATCCATTCAGTGGTAAGATTTACTTCAAGAGCGCTGCTGGGATTGGGAAATCCTTCCCTGCCAGTGCCTTTGATGGGGATTAGTGGTTATGTTTGAGAGTTTTTAAAAATTTTTTTTTTTTTTTTTT